>CM031241.1:264241772-264537231 GCA_018340775.1 Taxus wallichiana var. yunnanensis
TGATTCTTTAACATTTTGATATTTTGAACCCAACAATGTTGTCAAGATCTCTCGTTGTGACTCGACATATGAAGATTATGAGATGGATATTGAGATACTTAGAGGAGAGTGTTTTTCGGACCTTTGGGATTTTGAAACTCTTTCAGTGATATAAAATGAATAAATTGAGATACATAAAACATAATTTATCAACCTCACATTCAAACCAAACCCACAAATACTAAAAAAAATAAGTCTAAGATCAAAACCAATAAGATGAGACAAGGCATTGATGATACTTTTGATGGAGAGAAGAAAGTAGATCGAAAAAGAGACCATGGGGAATGTTTGCACTCTGAGCGAACACCTTGGCATGTTCAAATTGATGAAACAACACCTAACTTATCACCCAACAATCTCATCACCTTTCCTTTCATCTGATTTTCCTTCATCAAAAAGTTTTATAATTTTCCAATTATCCTTTGTTATAGATTTTTCCATTTATCATAAAGGTTGACCCCAACATGTGGCTTTCATTTTACATCTACCTCATATTGATGCAACACTTAATCATAATGGGAATCTTGTGATGGAGACAAAACAACGATATTGGTCTAATTATTTTGTATGGGCTTCCACATATATTTATAAATCTCAATGGGGAGTTATTACTCTTTACTTTCCAGCCATTACTTTTGATGGTATAACTCTTCAAGGTAGACAACATTCATGATTGGAGCCAGATGAGGGCTATGGATTTTAATGGAAGACACGTCTTTGTTGGGTTTACATAGTCATACAGATATCTACATGATGAAATATAAATGTTAAGTATTCAAATATTCCATTTATGGTAGCCAAATAGAAGTTGAATCCACTTCAAGTGTTCTAACTCTACAAACCAAAAGTAAAATTTGAGGTTCGTTACTCATCATGGAGATATATTCCTAGACCGGACTAAGTTAGGTGGCATGATAAACCCTCCTTGGACCTCAAAGATTTGTAATACCTTCCAGTGGCATTTTTATTTGCATCGATACAATAAAGGAGATGTTCTTTTCTCAAGTAGTAGACCATGAAGCTAAGGAGCAACCCTATGCTTCTTATTAATTTTAATAAATAAGAAACAATAGTTTAGCAATTGTACATGATTTTTGTAAGATGTTAAAACCCTCAAATTATACAAGAAAGATGTCATTAGAAAATTAATGGCTGTTTTTGGAGCTAAAAATTGCACCCATCCCAAATCAAGTTGATCTAGGGCTTTGAGGCAACATGGGACTATCTCCAAGTTGTGGGACCTTGCGCTTGATACAAACCTTCGAAGAAGGCCGAATTCCTCTACTTATTTCTACTACTACAACTACTCCTAAGAAGGGAAATGCAACTATCTAACTCTACTCTATGATTCTAAGGGACCAAGGTGAGAAGGATATGCATAAAAAAATCCTAAGTTAAAGGGAGGTGATAACACTAGAAAGAAGGGGATGAACACTCTTAGATGAGTAAAAATAAGGGAAAATGTGTAAAAGGAGGGTAGACATGTGTTTCGTAGCTCATAATAGCACTTAAGAATTTATTTTCATGGAGTACAACAGATAAAGTACCATAGATTCATAATGTCACTAGTGTCAAAATTCAAACAATGGATTCATATATATGCACAACATACACACTATTATTCTAGTTGGAAATTCAAAATGGCTATCATACCTACATATTATCACTACTATCAAAAATACTACATTGTTGGGCTGCATGCATTGCATAAGAAGGGTAAGTGTTGAATTCCATACCACACATTTGTGCCAAAGCTAGCTATAACCCACTACCTTAGCATCATTAGTGAGAGGGAAACGTAAGGAAACTATTTCAAACACAAGCACATAGAACTACATGGAGTCTGGAATGTAGTGCAAAGCTCGGTATTAAGTTCACTCATTGGGTGACCATCGAGGTCAGTCCTACTTCACATATTACATATTTTATTCAGATATAATGTGTTTCTGAGCTTGTCCAAGTAGTTAGGGTTTGTTTTGTAGGTTGTGTGTAATGTCGAACCCTAACAAAAAAATCATATGAACAGATAGAATCTTAAAGTGAAGGCCTTCATACTTAGAAATGGAGCAGATCTTAACGATTCACATATTCACTACCACCCAGAATAAGAGACCAACACCGAAGTGCTCTTATCCTCCCACGGTACTCCCGTCCAACCCTATTCATATCCCCAAAAATTTTATTGAGCTCTGTAACATCATTTCTAGTCATATCCAACAGATATATAGTCCTCACCATCTACAAATCACATGTAAATTACCTAAGCCATATATCTCTTTCATTTTCTTATAGTCTTTCATTGTTTGAGTATTTAGCATTTGTATTCTAATGTATTTTATCATATTGTACATTGTTAGTCACTCTGAAGTTAGATTTGATACAATTTAAATTAAATCAATTAGTTGTGGTCTAGCCTATCTAAGTTGTAAGTTTACACCTCTTTAAAATGATTTGAAAGTTCTTTTTAAAAATACTACAATGTGGGTGGCATACATAGGATACATTTCTAGCACCATTTTTGTGATCAAATTTGTGTTTTTCGAGAGAACTAATCTTTATTAACCAACTCATGATTCTCTTTATATGTATAGATGATATCCTTCAATAAAAATATTGAATAGAAAAATAATGATTGGATAAAAATGTATTGATTGGAAGAGAGATGTGAAGTCAAAATAAATGAGAAGGAAGAGTTGCATAGAGACCTAGTTGCAATGGATTTTTCCTTTTGGGAAACTGTGGATACTCAAACTCCTCTCATAGGCATTGTTGATAACCTTATATTGAATGAGCATATAGAGTGCATGTTTTCCACACTTCCTATTACATTATTGGTCTATATCTAAAGTTAAATGAAGCAATGAGGAACATTGAGTGGTTGAGTAATATGGACAATGAATCACACTATCACCAAGTTATGTCTCGGTAGTTCGATTAGAGCCAACCCGGTAGGAACAATCAAGTATTACTAGAGGAGATAAGGTTGGAATCTCATAAAAGGAAGATAGGCCAATCGTGGCTAGCTGAATATGATATTACCATAGGCACCAAAAACACTACCACTAACAAAGTGTCGAATACCATTGAAATCCCTCCACCGATGTGGGATAGAAAAAAATCCTAAGTGCATGGGTGAGGGTAATAAAGACCCTTTTTGATTGCATAACACGTGCATTACATATAGACAATGAACGGATATGATGAAAAGAGTTGCTTGTATAAATTGTTTCTAGTGACCTTGAGATGGATCACAAATAATTGGTATGTGGAACAAAATAAGACAAATATGAACATGTGGGAGAAGCCTAGGAAATATTTTGAGAAAGAATTCAATTTTTTGATGAATAAAAATGAGATTTTTGTAAAGATCTAATGAAATAAGAAAAGAATGGTTCAATGAGGAAAAAAATTGAAGGAATTGATCTAGAAGATCGAGAATCCTCTTGTGGATTGAATTAAAAGATATGGTTCGGCTTAAGGCCTCAAACCAAAATTTAAAACTAATTTAAAAGTTGTATGGGAGGTCCGTGAAATCAAGAAGTGAATATTTCTTCATATGGCATCAAAAACGTTTTAAAATCTACAAAGAAGAGTTTTTTTTTTTTAAATTAGTTTGTTGAAGGAGTGTTACTCAATCATAATCAAAGAACATAATCAAATTTGAACCATTGGGTGGGATATTGTGTATTTTCTTCTTTTCGATGAGAAAATATCATTGATTATAAATATTAGATTGCAAAAAGATGAAAAGAATAGCCCAATTTACAAAGATGGATCAAAGTAAATCTCTATTTTCTCTCCTAGACATTTTTTAAAATATTGATTCCTAAAAATCTTGATAATTAGATCTCAACAATGTTGTCAAGATATCTGTTGTGACTCGGCATATTAAGATTATGAGATGGATATTGAGACGCTTGTAGGAGAGTGTTTTTGGACCTTTGGGAGTTTGAAACTCTTTAAATGATATAAAATGAATCAATTGAGATTCAGTAAACATAATTTATCAACCTCGCATCCAAACCAAACCCACAAATACTAAAAATAAATAAGTCTAAGATCAAAACCAACATGACAAGACAAGGCATGGATGAGACTTTCTAATGGAGAAAAGAAAGTACACCGACAAAGATGCCATGGGGAATAATTACATCCTTAGGGAATGCCTCGCGCATTCAAATTGATGGTGCAATGCCTAACCATTTCATCATGTGTTGAACTTGCCACCCAACATTAATTTACTAGTAGCCAAATAGGATTTGAATCCACTTCAAATGTTCTAATGCTAAAAACCAAAGGCAAAATTTGAAGTCCTTTACTCATCACAAAGACCTATTCTCGAGACCGTTGTATCGGTGGCATGATAAACCCTCTTTGGACCTCAAATATTTTAAATACTTGCCAATGGCAATTTTAGTCCCATCAAATTCAATCAAGGATATTTTCTTTGCACTCAAGTAATATAGCGTGAAGCTAAGGAGAAACCCTAGGCTTATTATTAATTCTATAAATAAGAAACAATAATTTAGAAGTTGCACGTCTTTTCCACGATGTTAAAACCCTCAAAATATATAGGAATGATATCATCAAAAATTCAATGGTTATCACGAGATATAGTCACCAAGATTATACAACAAGAACCTATTATACCTTTCATGAAATCATTGAGCCTATGTAAATTGATGAAGATGAATATGTAGGTATGGGAATCAGGGGTGAATATGAGGTAATTAACCCATAATAGTCATACTTTCCACTCCTTTATGAGGACAAAGAAGGAATATGGTTTGTATTACGTTGATGAAAAATTAGTTTCCAATTCTATTTTTAGGTCCATTCTCCTTCCCTTATGTCCTCAATGGCCTACTAGAGTGGGTAGCTTCTCTAAACCGACTACTTTTTCCATGCATTTTATAACCACCACATTGTGGACTATTACAAAACTTAACAACCCTTTTAATCATATTACCTAAGAACATGGCAAAGCTCTTGTCAATCGAGACAATACTTTTTTATTATGTAAATGAATTGGATTTTGAAAGGATTACAAATAACTTTATAAATCCATAAGATAATATATAAAACATTATAGCTCACAAGATAAACAACCATCTTCCGGGCATGATGACATGGAAGTGGATTCTGTACTTTTTAGTTAGTAGAGCCATTCGATGATGTTTGTATGCCTTTCTAGTGCCCTTCCGACAAATCCTAACCATTTTGTGGCTAATAAATCCTTCCAACAATAGGTCTTGATGCATTTCCTTGGTGAGAAAGAGTTCCATAGGCTAGTTAATAGTAATTTGGGCACACTAGACAAAGATGAGTTGGGAAAGGAACTACTACAAATTATTAATTTCACACCTTGAAAATTATTGTAGAAAATTTTAGTTGTTTGGAGGAGGTTTAATGCCCTAAAAGTGCAAATATTGTTTGCTTTCACATCGGGGTTCATAATATTATTTAGTTAGTTGTTGTAAAAATCATATTAGTCTCAAGTGGGATTGGAGTGATTTCTTTGTTTTTTCAGTTTTAGTAAAAAAGGGATATTACATGGTCCTTAGACCCTTATGAAGGGTAGGGCCTTTTATGGGTATTTCAAAGGTGTGAGAGGGATCCCATGGCTCTCTGGGTGGTAGAAAATTGACCTATTGATGCTCTCCTCTCCTTACTATCTTTAATTCTTCACGAGTAGATTTATGTGGTGTAACTTATATTAATTCCATTGATGTACTAGTTATACCTTTTGTACTTGTATTATCTTCTACCTTATGTGTACCATTTTTTACTAGTTGTATTTGTTGTTCTCGTGAATTCTTAGAAAGTGACACCCAAGAACAAACAATGTTTGTGTCATGGGTAAACTTGATGAAGTCCATGAAAATGGATTCTAGTAATCTGGTGGACACTATACTGAGCTTCCAATTGTAAGACTTGTACTAAATGCAGAGGAAACATCTAAAAATGCAAAATTTAACGCTCTTTTTTATATATGCACACCAAAATTTCAACATACGAAGAGGAATGAGAATCTCTTAATAAAAGGTAACTCTCATGCAATGTCCCCTCAAGTTATATGACATTTTATCTCAAAGAGTACAATCCATAAAGGACTTTAATAGATATTTGCATTCACTCTTTACTCAAACTCCGAACCTTTCCAATATAGGAAAATACCTTTGGAACATGCCAAAGAGTAAAATTAACTCCACACAAATCTCACAAATCTAGATTATAAATCTAGACAACAACTCGAAGTTTGGACTTAAATAATCACTTAGCTATGAGCATTTCAATTGGAAATTGTTATCTAAATTCCACACCAGAAGATTCATGCATGTTCAAGTCCATTCGAGTTGAATCTTCACAAATGGAAAAGGAACTTAGCCAAAACACAAAGAAAATAGCAGGCTCGCAAATGATGCCAAGTGTCCAACCATCGCAACTTCAAAATTCAAAGGAGGGAGTAAAGTCTCGGAAGCCGCAGGGTTTCCACATGGAGCTAACTACAAAGGTCCCACCCAAAAGGGGTTTGACATTATATACAGTGGGGTCCTTTACTCACCCAAAGGAATGAAATGGTATGCTCACAGATGGTGCCAAGTGTCAAGACAAGTGCATTCCCAAAACCCTGAAGGGAAGTAGAAATCTTAAGGATACACGGGCTTCCTACATGGACCTGGAAAGAAATGGAATCCAGTTCAAAGAAGGTCACAAAAGGTGACAAGCCATGTATCACGTATGAGTGATTATGAGACTTATCTGTAAGATTTAAATTCTCAAGACCTTTTCAAAAGATCGAGGTGAAGGGTCATCTAGCTTGTCATTTTAGTAGTGAATTAATGTGTAGCCCTGTGTGAAGAGTGCCAACCTGCGAAGACTCAAGTTATTCATCTGCATTCAAAGGGTCATTTCAATATAGTGACAAAATACACATCAATTGAATCATGAGGTCGAAAACCAATGCGCAAGGGACTGAAATATTTGGTTATGTAATAAAGATCCAAAGGGATGTTCCTCAAAAGGCAAGTCCATCTCAAAGGAGTCGGTTACAGGATAGTTAAAGATGCATTAAATAGGCATGGCTCTCACCCTTTAGAAGGGGCAGATAATGGGAAAGTGTGAGAAAGATCTCAAGAAATATGTTCCTGTCACTTCACTCCATTTATCATAATTAAAAGCAGTTGGAAAGGAGTAAAGGAGGGCTCTTATCTTCTCTTCCTCCTCCTATATATATTATACGTAAAAGAGATAAAACATATAGTTAGAGATAAATCTAAGAGTCAATCGGGTTTCTTCTCTGTCTCAAGTCCCTCTTTTATAAAAGACAGGGCTCTGGAGCTCTAGCCTTCTTCCTGGGTTTTGTAACAACAATCTTGCCTCTTTTCTAATGTAATATTGTGCACAATTGTTGGAGTAATATATATGTCCTGTGGTGCTTTTTGTTCATCATTTGCATATCTTTATTGTCTTTGATCACCTTTATTTTCACGTAGAAACTGTGCATCTTCCAATGTTGTTGCTATCTTTGAAGTTGTGCTTAAGTAGTTTGAGGTAGTGTTTTGTGTGAATATTTTCTAACCTGTGGTGCAATTTCAACCACCCTTTTCAGTTGTTCATTGTTTCCCTTTTTCAGATAATTGTGGTCTCGATTGATCTCTTAGAAGGCTCATTTGGCGCATCACCCCCTTTAAATTCATGTTTTGTTTCATTTTTCTAACCCTCATCTCACACAACAGAGATCCAACTTCCTTAAAATTTGGAGTTCTCCTTAGGGTGCATGTCCCACTAACCTAAGGATTCCCACGACTCTGATGGTCCAGTCTGCCAAGGATGATCGTCAACAGAAACCAAAATTAGTTTCCAATTTTTTTTTAGGTCCAATCTCCTTCCCTTATGTCCCCAAAAACCTACTAGAGTGGGTAACCTCTTTAAATTGACTAATTTTTCCATGCATTTTATAACCACCACATTGTGGACTATTACAAACTTAACAACCCTTTTAATCATAGTACTCTAAGATTTCATATATGTAGAACATGGAAAAGTTCCTCTCAATCAAGATAATTATTTTTTCTAATTATGTAAGAGGATTGGATTTTGAAAGGATTCCAAATAACCTTGTAAATCCATAAGAAAAGATATAAAACATCACAACCCACAAGATAAACAATCATCTTCCTAGGCATGATGACATGGATGTGGATTCTTTACTTTTTAGTTAGTAGAGCCAATTGATAATGTTTATCTTCCTTTATTTTTCCATTCCAAAAAATACCAACCATGTTGTGGCTAATAAATCCTTCCAACAAGAGTTCCCGATGCATTGGCTTGGTGATAAAGAGTTTTATGGGATAGATAATAATAATTAGTGCACACTAGACGAAGATGAGATGGGAAGGGAACTATTACAAATTATTGATTTCACACATTGAAATTTATTGTAATAGAGTTCTAAAAATCATTTTAGCATATTTCAAGAATTACTATCGTAGATTCCTAAAAATTATTGTGGCAAAGTCCTAAAAATTATTATGGTAGAGTCTTCAAAATCATTATAGTAGAGTTCTAAAATTACTTTAATAAAGTTTTGGAATTATTATAGCAAAGTCTTAAAAATTATTGTGGTAAAGTCTTGAATTACCATAACAGAGTTCTAGAATTATTGTTATACAGTCCTGAAACATTTTATGGTGTAGTTTTGACAATTATTGTAGTAGAGTTCTAAAATAAATGTAACAAAGTTTTGGAAATACTGTAGCTGAGTCCTAAAAACTATTGTGGTAGAATCCTCAAAATTATTGTAGCAAAGTTCTAAAATTTGTAGAAGAGTACTAAAAATTATTGTAATAGAGTTCTAGAATAAGGAACAATTATAAAGATTATGAAACACCCAATTAGTAGTTTTCAAAATTACGACTTGTATTTTGTATTAAGTTATGCAAATTTCATGTACTTCTTAATAAATAAAAATGTTAAGACATTACAACTTAGAAGGGATCCAATAGAATTTTAGCTTTGTTTGGTGAGTTGGTGACATGTTTGTTTAATATTTTGGAGTGACGATGTATTTATTATCTTTTAGGAAATATTTTATGTTATCAACATTGGTTATTAACAAAATTTTATGTAATTTAATTTTTTATAGTTACAACTAGTTGGACTAAATTGATCCGTAGAACCCAAAATGGGTGTAGATAAAGATGTTTAGACTACTTGAATAGCCAAAACCTTGTTCACAAATTTTATGTGTATTTAGATTTTAAATTAAAGTATAAAAAATGGATTTATTTTTGTGTGCGGTTCATGAATTAGATACACGATTACATTAAATACAAGTATTTATATATGAATGTAGGTAAAGCTAATGGTATCCAATAGATGTGCACATGGAAATATGATTAACTTGCTTCTTCTTATATAATTACTTGATCAATGATTCTTTCTTTAGAAGAAATTTTAATTTATATTCCTCCTCCTTAAGTGGATTGTGCATTTGTCTAGATACTTCATTAATTTATGTGGTATTTTGCCTTCTTAGGTTTATATTCTTCCATTAGTATAATGTCCTCATCTTCCGATATTTGATGTGTTCAAATAAGGAAAATATTTTTCCATGTCATGCCTACTAATGAGATGATATTTTCAAAATGAGATTCATCTATAAGATAAAATTTTATGTTGTGGCATATACCATGTAATGGTGAATGTGAGTCTCTTCTTGTTGAATAATTATCGTAGTTTTTCATAAACAATGATAAAATTAATTTTATTGCATTTTATGATAAGGTTGTTATTATTGACTTAGTGACCCTTAAATAGATGGAATTTTTTAATTGCATGAATGTTGATTTTTAATATTAGTTGAATTAATTACACAAATTAAGGTTGAAGCATTAAAAGAGGTTATAAAGGTATGACTCCCTTGTACATGACAAACACACATCTATAAAATAAGTCCTTCATGGAGTTATACTTAAGGGTCTCATCTAGTTGGGAATAGTCATATGAAACACTTTATTATTGATCTTCTAATATATCAACTAAGTGATAAAGGATACATTCAGTTGATTAACCATTAAAGTAGGAAATACAACTAGAAAGGGTTTTTGAAGCTATGTGTTTAGGTTTTATTTGATCGTAGATTACATCATGAATTGCTATCATTTCTTAAGAACAATTATATATTGAGGGGAAATGTTCCTTAGAGGTGATTTTGTGATAGTATTCATATGATTATCGTATAACATGGATTTATGATTAAGAGGTATGCTATTATCATATAAATTAGAAAGGTAATCTCTATTAAAATTTACATTCGTAACGCAAGAATCTAAATATCTATTACTTTGATAGTATGCATCCATCTTATTTTTCATAGACATAATTCTTTGATGCTCTATAAAATAAGTATCATTACCATTTGTAAGAGAAGCATTTCTATTATTTATATAAGGAACATTTCTATCATTTTTATCTACGTAGTATATCTCGGAGGAATGCTCTCTACTATGAAAGAAGTAATCTAATTTGTATCCCAAAAATTAGGAGCTACATTGTTACATGTATGGAAAGAGTGGGAGAAAAGGGAGGGTTGCTAGAGTTACCCATTTCCCACAAAGAAGGGTCAATATTCTATTCTATATTTCCTTATTTATAGTAGGATAAATTTTCTCATATAATTTGGCCATATGCTCAATTTTATCTTTAATATATATTTCACTCATAACTTCATTGAAAATCTTAGTCTTAGGTGGGGGACCTAATGTGATAAGGAAGACATGGTATGTAGGAATATCTAAATAGAATAATCAAAACTTAATAAAATAGGGGGAAATGTCATGAAACCAGATTTGAAATCGAGTCCTAAAGGTGGTAAGTTGAAATGTTAAAGGGTGAGGAAGAAAGGAACACATTAGCATGGTCAATAAATGAGCACCAAACTTTGATAAAATTTGAGATTAATCTTATTAATACTACTAAAAATGTTTGATATATATATACATACATACATAAATATATAATCATGTGTAGATAATATTAATTAACATATATTTCTAAAAATAGAACAAACATAATTTAAAGTTATAATTTGGAACACATTTACCACAAAATAGATTATGATTGTATGAGAGTGATCTAAATATGGAAAAATAAACCCCGTATGGTTTCACACTTGTGTGTACAAAATAAGAGTGTTTATAATTAAGTTAAGGATAAAATAGGCCTACCACGTATATAATACACAATGATTCTAAGTAAGGATGTTGGGTGTGTCTTTTAAGGGTGGAACCAAAAAGGACTTATTGGTGAAATAATTTATTGCGAAGGATAAATTGTGGGATAGGGTAAGTGCAGCAAGTTGGGGGACCAAAAAGTGGACATGAAAACCCAAAATTAACATACCGCTTATCGCGGTTTGTATACCGCAATCGCAGATCGTTTTCTTTAGGTTTGGGGTTTCCAAACCTAAAACCACGATTGATCGCGGGTTATAGACCACGCGACCGTGGTCCTCCGAGACAAAAATAGCAGACCCTGTAACACCCCATTTTCCCCATTTTCCCTGGGAACCACAATTTCTCCCCCACTATTAGCACTCACACTTTGAATACCCCTGAAATTATTCTTCTAACTTCTAGATCGCGAAATTTACAATGATGTCGCTAAGACAAAGAGGTAAGCCCTTAATTTTGATCATTTTTTTGCATTTTAGGTTTTTTTTTAATTTTCATGTGTTTTCAATTTTTGGTTAATGTATATAATTTCTTTGTTTTTTCATTGCTCAAAAGGTGGTAATCCTCTAAACCATCCAAATATTCCTCCAAACCATCCAAATATTCCTCAAAACCCTCCAAATATTCCTCAAAACCCTCCTCTAAATTCATCCACCTCTTGTGGATCCTTTTTCCGCCGTGAAACCAAATTGTAAGAACACAAGGTGATATCGTTGGAAGAATCCAACAAAATAAAATTGCCATTGAGAACCTTATTCAGACAATAAAGACAAAACATGCCACAAATCCATCTCGTATGACTTTAGCCAACACATCGCAAACATTGATTAGCAAAAGTCAAATTTGTAACCAACCAAATAGATAGATGGAATACCTTTAGAGCTGATTGTAGGCATTGTTATGCAGATAAATTATCCCATTTAGCCGTAAAAGATAATTTTTTTGTAAAAGACCAAATATGTGCATTATTTACTGACTCAGAACCAATACCCCCACGTGACTACTTGCAAACGGATCCCAATCCATTGGTGTCACGACGACCCAATCAATAAAATATTTTGCGGACCGATGGTGGATGAATTTGACTATCCACCATGAACAACAATGAGGTTCCTCTCTATTTTTGAAGAAATTGTATTGTAAGTTTGTGCTTGATGAGGTCCCAAATTATTTTGACTTTTCTGAGTTTTATGGGCTGAGGAGGTGGCTCTTCACATAGTAGACCATGTGCATGTTTGTCAACCCAGATCCCCATGCCCCAAAACCCCTTCCTTCATTTATCCCTCCTACAAAGTGAAGGAGGTTGTGAGATTGACACACTACATTCATTGAGGGAGCTCATCGACACTCTAGACCAACATAGTAGCCAGTTACATCTAGTGATGTTGGTGGAGGCATCGATTCTAACGCACCACACCACTGCGGAACATGTGGTGTCAGTATGCACTATGGGTGAGACATAATTTTTGGATCACTAAACCTCTTTTCTCTAGATGAGATGATGGTAGATGTTTTTAGAATTAGGTGCAAATGATCTTGGTCTTTCACAGGTAAATATAAAATAAATATAATATATATACAAAAGTTTATTTCATTTGAGATTTTAATATATATATATATATATGTATTGTGTGTGTGTGTGTGTGTGTTTGATCATACATACATGTAAAAACTAATATGAATTTTTGATTTTAAACATCAAGAGCGGTGAAGGACACATCCGGCGTTGACATGCTAGTTACTGTAGTTGGGCGTGTTATAAACATAAGTTTTAAGTTAATTACATTTCAAATTTCATTTGATTGCACATTTATTATTAAATACACATTAATGTTCATGTATAGTGTTTCACGTGTACATGTACATATTAATATGTTTATCTTTTATACACAAGAGCCTGGTGGGTCATCATCTGCTTTGGCACTAAGGCTACTAGCATGCCTCATGTGACTTTTACACAGGTTAGTTTCTCTTTACACATTTCTAATTGTGGAATTTTCTAATTTTGGAATTCTCTAGTAGTTTGCAATCCCATAACTCTATCCAATACAATTTGATCATAACATTAAGCTCTTATGATGCAAGGGTTAAGTAAACACTCTCCTAGATATAAAAATTCTCCTTTTATTATGATCATGGACACTTACCTCTATGCTACATGTTTCTAGAGCACTCCATCTCTAACGCTTTCTCCATCATCCCTTACCTCTAAAGATATTTTTATCTTCTTAGGATGTATGCATAACTGACCTTGCCAATATTTTTAGTTCTATGCATTCTTTATTAACCCTCTTCTCTCTAAAAAAAAAGAGATGATAATATGGGATAATTCACCTACACTTCTAATATATCATGGGTCCCTTGGTTCATGTTTATCACCAATACTCCCTATGCAATTCTATACACCCAATCCCATATTATATCTATTATTCATCAAGTTTCTTTATATTTGCATTCTCACGTACAATGGATATAGCTTGGTGAGGCCTAGAACCAAGTTCTACATACCAAATACATTCCACATCTTTAATGAATTACTTCTTGAATATGCTTAAGACACCTTCTCTACTTTATCATAAGGTGTTTAGACTCTTGGTTCAGCCATACACTTGTAATCTTACATAACTCTCTTTTTTAGGCCTTATTGCTTACTAGTCCTCTTCTTGTGCTAATACTCATGTATCTCATCTTTTTCAGCTTGAGCAGAGGAACATACATACAATCCATTCAAAAATAATAATTTAAACAAAAAAAATTCTGCAACATAAACACATGTCTTCCTCTTTCATTAATTGGCTCTATTACATCATGATCCTCCATATATCATCATCAAATCCCTCGAATAACTCCCTTTTTTTCTTACTAACCTCCCTAGAAACCTTATTCTTAGCTCCTTAGAGAGCTCAACAACATCTAAATTTGGAGGAGGATAAAATTGCATCCCTACATGCTCTCCACATTCTAAATCCTATTTTTTGCCTCTTAGTACAACAATATTGCCTTACTTAGGCATAAACAACTATCTCACTTATACACCTAGTTGTTACATTGACAAACATAACCTCTTTTTAAAAATATCCTTTATCTTTACACCCACTTTTGCATTTGAATAATGGATTCCTCTTTCCATCTCATAGTCATATCCAAAACTCTACCAAATCAATAAGATTTACATCATTGTCACCTATTAAAGGATATAAGTTTCTAAGGAAGAAATTTGCTCATACCTTAAACACTATTATCCTAGATAGTTTTCAATTGATGTTGATCTACATGTTGTTTGTATAACTTATGATTGCCACACAGACTCCTCCCTATATGCAAACTATGGAGGAAGTTGTAGATGTGTTACTATATCATCTGTAGATCCACTAACTCGTAATATTTTTCAAGTTTATTAAATTTTGATGAATGTTTTCTTACTACTTATCTACAATTTATCAAATTGTGCATGAAATATTTAATTTGAACTATTTATTTGTATGCATCCTACCCTCGTGAGTCTATCGTTGTTCTGCGCAAAGACGTCATAAAAAATTGATAGGGATTATGAGATTGCGGTAAGATTTCACATGCATTAAATTTTCTAAGTTTCTAAATTTTGAGTGTATTTTAAAATTTGGGTGTTAAAAATTTATGTTTATGAATGTGCATTAGGCTAAGTTGCAGGTCATCTTAGAGATGCCTATTAACCACACTTGTGAAATACATAGTGGCATCTCCCTCCACTACATCCACAATTCGTGGACTTTTCCACATTATCAAGGCCAAGAGAGGAAGATGTTTCATGATTAAATTCATATGACTTGTGTATAGATATATATGTCATCCGGTTCTAGTTCTTGATTCTTCATAATCCATGTATACGATTTATATGACCACGTGTGTTCCTATATATATGACACACTTAGTTTGATACATTAATCTTATATTTTCATAGGCACGTGGCACACTTAGTTTGATACATTATTCTTATATTTTCAAAGATGTGGCACACTTAGTTTTAAGATACATTATATCCATGTTGGTTTTCATAACCATATTACTTTTATGTTTGATTTGATTCCATTGCACATGATATAATTCTACATTTGTTTTCATAACCATATTACTTCTATGTTTGATTTGATTTGATGGCCTTGATTATATGACCATTATCCATTATCATGTATGTATGGTGTCCCAAGATTTCACCAATAAAATCTAGGTCCACCCCTTTTTTTTCAAAAATTCTTTTCAAGTAACGGTTTGTTTTGTGTTTGTTTTGCTACGCACTTGTTTCCATTGCTTAATAAGGTATCCCCAGAGAGTCATAAAAGCCACATTTACAAAATACCCACATGTTGAAGCTCACTCAATTCCTTCGCTAGACCTTGTCTGCAAGCGTTTTATTTATTTTTATTAAATAAATAAAGTTCTTTTAAAAATAGATTGAGCTAAAATTGGAAGATTTAGGTTATATAAAGCACTTCACCCCATCATTATTACCACAAAACATTCACCCGGGGAAGATTTTTGTAAATTAGCTAATTGGAGAAAATTTTCAAGCAATTGCATGTAACTTCTTTAGTTTTGTTTTGTTTCTTTTTGTTTTCTCCAAAGAATTCCATAGGCATGCTAAATTCATTCTTCATGCCAAACCTTTTCCCCGTACCTAGGGTTTTGAAAATCTATCCAGTATTTTTAATTACTAATCTATCTAAAGGTGATCAGAGCTCATGTTTCCTTCAAGAGTTTGCGAAAAGTTGTTTGGTCCAAAAAGATGCAATAACAGATTTTATGAAAATAAGAAAAGACTACCACCAATGTGTAGAGCTCAAGAAAATATGCACTTTTAGAAAAAAAAATGACACCTAAAATAGAGCACGAAGTGAAAGTTATGGTACTTACAAGTTTTGTGCTACATCTTCCTCCACTACACCCTTTCCAAAAATGGAAAATTTTTTATTCTACAAAAATGGAAATAAAATTATGTTGATGATTTTTCACGCAACTTTAAAAGAAGAAGTCATGTGAGTTCACTTTTCGGAAGAAGTGTTCTTCATGCTAAGTTCCACTTTTGGAAAGTGACTTTGATACATTAGTGGAAATTTTGGCGTTGACAAAGTGGGAATTTGGAGCCTTCCTATAAGGTTGTTTTTTCCCATTATGAAATTCAAATCACTTAAGTGCAAATGGGAATGTTGGAGCTTCTGGAAGGTGGGGAATTAGCCCTTCATGGAAGGTTGTTTTTTCCCATTATGAAATTCAAATCACTTAAAGTACAAATGGGAATTTTTTTAGGGCTGCTAGAAGGGTAAAAATTCCCATCAAAGAGGTTTTATTCTTGAAGTTGTACTTTTGTAAAAAAATATTCTTTCGTGTTATTCATTACTTTTGAAAAAGTAATTTCTTTATCTAAGTGGGAATTTTGGCGTTGCGTGGAACTACCAGGAATTTTTTTGGGCTTGGTTTGAAGGTGAAAAATTCCCATCATGGAAGTCAAGTCATTTAAGTGAAATATGGAATTTTGGGACTTCTGTAAGGTGAAAATTTCCCATGATGGAAGTCAAGTCATTTAAGTGAAAAGTGGGAATTTTGGAGCTGCTTGGAAGGTGAAAATTTCCCACTTCCTCTTCCACATATTTTTTCCACAATTCCTAGCCAAAAAGTGTGACCCATTCTAGCATAGCTAAACACCTAAAAGTTGACTTCTTTTAATTGTCGAGAAGCATCCAATTTTGGCGCCTAGGGTTGGAAAGGCTTCATTTTTATTATTCTGGCTATCTGCATATTGATGTGAGTGCATAGGTGAATAAAATAATATTTTTAGCTTGTTTGGCATGTAAGAAAAGTCTAAAAATAGAGGGCTAGCAGGATTTATAATCAGATCTTGGTGAAGAAATTATATCATGTTATGGAATGCATACTTATTCAAATCATTTACAGGAATACTTCATTTATGCCCATATTGGTGAAGAAAGTAGAAGTCAATGTCTGATACATTGAATATATCTTCAAAATTGGAGGAAGAAATAGATCCACTCTCATAATTACAAGGGCTTCTAGAAAAAATTCATCCTCTCATTTCTAATGTAGCCCATGTGGAATTCATTGCATGGAAAATTTCTTTAAGGACCTGATGCATGTGCTCCCAATCTTCCAGTTGCAGCCTTCATTGAATTTACTTGTATTTGCCTTCACCGAGTGTTTTTCAAATTTAAAATTGCTCATATGCAATTAAAAATAAAAGGTAGTGAGTTTTGTATGAATTTTTATGAAAAACATTGCAGACATGGAGAATAACATGAAAAGCTTCAAGGATAAGAGGGAAGATAGGTCGAGGTAAAAACCCACAAGTAAATCTCATGACCACTTCATGATCCAATTTGGTGAGAATCAAAGGAAGGGATTCAATAACATATGGGAGAAAAAAGCATCTCAGATTCAAAGTATAAATATCATTCGATCATTCATTGCTAAAGTGAATGAAGCGAGAGTCTGTGCAATCAGGTTGATCAACATGTAGATTATGGAAGAAGAAAAAAATTGAGTGGGTTGCACCTTTCTTCTAATTTCTTCTCCTCTTTCTTCTTATTGCTCTTATTTTCACCGATAAAGCAATTGAGCAATCAATTAAAATTATAAAACTTAGGTAGTTGGCTATAAAAGCCATTACTTCAAGTTACTGTTTTCCTTGGAAGAAGTCAATTACTTGGAAATAGGTGGCAAACATGCAAAATAGAAGGTTCTCTTTTCGGGGTCTCTTATAAATCATGCATGTCATGCAAAGTGGAATTCCAAGAAGAATATTACCATTTGCTTCCTATTTTCATAACTTCCACATGTGACAATTCATTAAAAGCTTCCTATTTGTAATTGCCCTCTATACACTATAAATAGAGGAAGAGCCTACGGGTTTTGGGAGGATAATTTTATTAGATCATTCTTGAGTTTTCAGACTTTGTGTTGAACCCTTGATGTTATTTCTGGAAAGCTAGAGAATTGAACAAAAGGAAAATTTAAGGAGAACTTTGTGTCTATAATGATTTACTTCTTGCTTCTATTTGAATTTTTAGATAAACTTTGTGTTATCACGAGATTTAGGTTAGAAGTTATTCTTTTCCTTTACTTTTAAATTTTGTGAGATCTATTTTTATTTAATCTATGTGTATGAGACCAACTTTGAGAACTATTGTGGCAAAACACACATCTTCCTTCCTTCTTTCCCAAATTACATTATTTCCCCTTTCTGCAAAATACTTCATAAACAATTGCTTACTTGTTGTAGAATTGCTAAGCTATGGTTCATGAGCTTTGTAATTAAAGTAAAACCCCCTGTAAATAGTTATTAGGATTCATACTTCCCAGATTGATAAACTTCTTGCATGGGAGCCTCACCGATAAATGAGGGAGATTTATCTCATGACTACCTAGGTTTTTAGTTGTGCAAAAAATCTAGCCAACAATATATTTTGATAACTCACTACCATGTGATCATTTTTTGTTCAAGAGATTCAAGTGTGGAGTTATATGTTATGGTTTTCCATAATAGTATAGATATGGACCATGTTATGAACTACTAAGAGGTTATTCTTATGATATATGATGTTATGTTATATAATGGTTTGAAGGTTCTTGGGTGCAAGATCATTTTTTGTTCAAGAGATTAAGTTGTGGAGTTATATCAATTTTCTTATTTTAAGCACGTGGTTAGCACACTCCAAAGTGGTACAAAATGTAAATAGTTAAAAATCGTCTTGAGGGATTTATTACAAGTCATTTTATATGTTTTTAGTGTACTTACAATTTATTTGTTAAGTATTAGTCCAAATTAAGTGTTATTGATGTGTGTAATAATAAGGTCCTAATTTGAATTCACTTGTTTAAAAAAATACATAAACATTGTAGTTTAGTTGGCACAAGATATGCAAAAAATATTATTAACACTCTATTGTGTATTTACATGCTTTAAAAAGAGATCAAACAATCATTAGAGTATTTACATGGTAATGTGTTTACCTTGTTGCAATCTCAT
Organism: Taxus wallichiana var. yunnanensis; assembly: GCA_018340775.1. Taxonomy (NCBI): domain Eukaryota; kingdom Viridiplantae; phylum Streptophyta; class Pinopsida; order Cupressales; family Taxaceae; genus Taxus; species Taxus wallichiana. Next base: position 264,261,066 of record CM031241.1, read on the forward strand.
TGATGCGAGCCGAGTAGTGAGAAGTCATGCCCCAGGACATCATGGGAGTGAAAATTCCATTCTAAACATGTCCATTGGGGGTATATGCCTTTGGTGCTATGGTGGGCTCTAGGAGGCCCGGTTTGGAGTCAGACCACCCGATCTAGAGCCAAGAACCCCTTCCCTATTCATCCCAATTCATGTTTTCAACGGAAACTTCTAATGATCACAACTTGGCGCTTAGTCATCCAAACCAAAAACTATCTAAGCCAAAACTTGATCAAGGATGCCTCTAATCATCACCAAGAATTCAATGTCATGGCATTCCTTGAGCCTTTATGGCATAATTGTTTGCAAACTACCTTTTCTAGTAGTCCTAGGAAATGAATGAAGAAGTTGAGTAGTGAGAAGTCATGCCTCGGGATGTCATGGGAGAAAATTTCACCACTATTTTTTGGCGCATCTAGTTGGGAGGGGAGGGTTCATGGTAGGCTCTAGGGGAGGCCCGTTTGGAGTTCGGCTAACCGATTCAGAGCCAAAAACCCTTCCCTATTCACCAAAAAATGTTTTCAACGGGTGAAACTTCTAACCTGATGGCACCTCACAACTTGGCACTCGGTCATCCATCTAGAACCATCTAAGTCAAAACTTGATTGAATAAGGCCTCTAATCATACCCAAGAATTCAGGGTCGTGGCATTCCTTGAGCCTTCGTGGCATGATTGTTTGCAAATTGTCTTTTCTAGGCAATCCTAGAAAATGAATGGAGCCGAGTAGTGTGAAGTCATGCCTCGGGACGATGGATCATGGTACCAAAACGGAACTATGCCAACACGTCTGAGTGGCTAGGTAAATTCTAGGGGAGGTGTTAGTTTGGTGCAGGACTATGTCGTTGCTTCTGGGCTACTTTGTCTGGGCGTAGTCCCTTAAGAGTCTAGACCAAAAAACACTAAAACTTTGATGAGTGATTACTCAATCTCTCATGGCACCTAGAGATTTCTCATCGATCCTAAACCTCCACATACGGACCCTCTACAATTTTTTATCTCCATTTTTCCATCTCTAATCGATGCTCTCGCTACCCTATTGTTTGTAAATGTGCCAAATAGTGCAATTTGAGCCAGTGTAAGGCTGTCAAACGCTATATTTTGAAAACGATGGGTCATGGCACCAAACAACTAACTACACCAACATTTTGATTGGCTAGGTAAACTAGGGAGAGGCATAATTTTGGTGTGGAAAATGTTTTTGCTTCCAAGATACTTCGTTTCGGGGCGTAGTCCCTTAAGAGCCCGAGACCAAAAAAACACTATAACTTTGAATGGGTGATTACTCGGTCTCACGTGGCACCTAGATATGTCTTGTTATATCCTACACCCTCCTATATGGGACCCTATACAATATCTTATCTCATTTTTTTTCCATCTCCAATCGGTCTCTCACCCTATTGTTTGCAAACGCGCTAAATAGTGCGGTTTGAGTTAAATGTAAGGCTATCAAACGCTATATTTTTGCAAATGGTGGGTCATGGCACCAAACCGACATACAACAAACATGTCCAGTGGCTAGGTAAACACTAGGGAGGTTTCATTTTGGTGCAAGGAAAATGTCGTTGCTTTCCGGGCTACTTCATGTTTGGGCGTAGTCCCTTAAGAGCCCTAAGACCAAAAAAACTATATAACTTCGACGGGTGATTACTCGGTCTCATGGGCACCTAGAGATGCCTCTTGTAGATCCTACACCTCCTATGTAGGGACCCTCTACAATATCCTATCTCATGGTTTTTTTCCATCTCCAATCGGTGCTCTTGTTGCCCTATTGTTTGCAAATGTGCAAAATAGTGTGTTGAGCCAGTAAGGTCTGTTCAAATGACTATATTTTGCAAACGATGGGTCATGGCACCAAACCACCATCCAAACACATCCGTGGCTAGGGAAATGCTATAGGAGGTTTTTTTTGGTGTGGGAAAATGTCGCTTGCTTCTCGGCTACTTTGTTCGGGCGTAGTCCCTTAAGAGCCCTGAGACCAAAAAAACTATATAACTTCAATGGGTGATTACTCTATCTCCATGGCACCTAGAGATGTCTCATCGATCAAAACCTCGAGGTATAGGACCCTCTACAATAGCCTATCTTGGAGAATTTTTTTCCATCTCCAATCAATGTGCTCTCGCTGCTATTATTGTTTGCAAAATGCGCAAAATAGTGTAGTTTGAGTTAGTGTAAGGTTGTCAAATGCTATATTTTTGCAAACGGTGGGTCATGGCACCAAATGGAAATATGTTAACACATTTGGTGGCTAGGTAAATGCTAGGGGAGGTGTCATTTTGTGGGAACAATGTCATTGCTTTCCGGGCTACTTTGTCTGAGCATAGTCCCTTAAGAGTCCTGAGACCAAAAATGCTATAACTTCAATGGGTGATTACTCGGTCTCTGTGGCACCTAGAGATGTCTTATTAGATCCTAAACCTCTATGTATGGACCCTCTAAAATATTTTATCTCGGTTTTTTCCATCTCCAATCGGTGCTTTCACTAGCCCTATTGTTTGCAAATGCACCAAATAGTGCAATTTGAGCTAGTGTAAGGTTGTCAAATGCTATATTTTACAAACGGTGGGTCATGGCATCGAAAACCAACTATGCCAACACATGTAGATGGTTGAGGTAAATGTATTAGGGGCATCATTTCGGTGTGGACAATGTTTGTTGCTTCCGAGCTACTTCATTCGGGCATAGTAGTCCCTTAAGAGCCCTGAGACCAAAAAATGCTATAACTTCACGGTGATTACTCGGTCTCCATGGCACCTAGAGATGTCTCGTTAGATCCTACACCTCCATGTAGGGACCCTTTAAATAGCCTATCTCAGTTTTTCCATTCCAATTGGTGCTCTCTTTGCCTATTGTTTGTAAACGCTAAAATAGTGTGCAGTTTGAGTCATGTAAGGTTTCAAATGCTATATTTTGCAAATGGTGGTCGTGGGGAACAACCAAATGGACCATGTGCAACATTTCTAGGTGGCTAGGTAAATGCTTAGGGAGGTGGCATTTTTTGGTGCAGAAAATTTTTGCTTCTTGAGCTACTTCGTTCAAGGTAGTAGTCCCTTAAGAGCCTAAGACCAAAAAAATCGTATAACTTCGACGGGTGATTACTCGATCTCTCATGTGGCACTAGAGATGTCTCAAATCCTACACCTCTATGTAGGGACCCTATACAATATCCTATCTCTAGTTTTTTTTTTTCCATCTCTAATCGGTGTTCTCACTTGCCTATTGTTTACAAATGCGCAAAATAGTGCGTTTGAGCTGGTGTAAGGTTGTCAATCAAATGTTATATTTTGCAAAACGGTGGGTCGTGGGCAAACAAACCAAATGCACAACATGTCTTGATGTGTTGGTAAATGTTAGGGAGGGCCTCATTTTTTCAGTGGGGTATGGTGTCGTTTTTTCCGGCTACTTCATTCGGGCGTAGTCCCTTAAGAGTCCTAAGACCAGAAAAATGTTATAACTTCGATGGGTGATTACTCATTCTCATGGCACCTAGAGATCTCTCATCATATCATACACACCTCCAGTGGACCCTCTCTACAATATATCTATCTCAATTTTTTTCCATCTCTAATCGGTGCTCTCTCTCGATGCCTATTGTTTGCAAACATGCACAAATAGTGCAATTTGAGTCGATGTAAGGTTGTCAAATGCTATATATTTTGCAAACAAAGCTCGTGGGACAAACCAACTATGCACACGCATCTAGGATGGCTTAGTAAATGCTTAGGGATGCATCTCTTTGCTTCCTTACACTCCCGGTGCTTCAGGCTACCTCCTTGGAGCTAGCCAAGAACCCCCTCCACAGGTACATAAACTTTGTTAGTTGTTTCTCTTTGCTTGTAAAACAATGAAAGCTTCTCTTAGCTTTGAGAATATAAAATTCTCTACTAACAATGCCAACCATGTGAAGGTGGAAGATTTTCTGGCACCACTAACCTACATAAAAGTGTTAGTCAAAGAAATTTAAGTTGAATCAAAACCATACTAGATATATACAAAATACACAAATTTAATAAAATATATGAACTTGAATCTAGTTGAAAATTTAAACACTTCAAATAAATTATATATACCATACGAGCATGTAAATTCATTCCAATGAACCATCAGGAGACGTGAAGATGGAAGATTTTCTAGCACCACTAACTTGCATAAAAGTGTTAGTCAAAGAAATTTAAGTTGAATCAAAACCATACTAGATATATACAAAATACACAAATTTAATAAAATATATGAACTTGAATCTAGTTGACAAATTTAAACACTTCAAATAAATTATATATACTAGACGAACATGTAAATTCATTCCATGAACCATGAGGACATGAAGGTGGAAGATTTTTTTACACACCACTAACCTACGCAAAAAGTGTTAAAGTCAAAGAAATTTAAGTTAAATCAAAACCATACTAGATATATACAAAATACACAAATTTAATAAAATATATGAACTTGAATCTAGTTGAAAATTTAAACACTTCAAAGAAATTATATATACCAGATGTGAGCATGTAAATTCATTCCAATGAACCATCAGATCAGATCTACTCGAATAGCAGGGACATGATTGCTTCATGATCTGACTCTTGAACCTTCCAAAGAATCTTGTTATTAGGCCTTCCTCGATATCTATACAACTGAATATTTGTCACTAGAACTAGATGCGAATATAAGAGTATTTTCATGTGTGTCTCAAAGTCTTCAAACACCCAAACAGAGGAATTTTTAATGGATACCGTTGAAGCCAAGTTCCAGTAACTACCATTGACCATGTAGGGTACTCAATATCTTTATCATCTATAACAAGAGAAGGTAACTTCTTTCTTTCCTCGATGCAATGACATAAGAAATAGTTTGTTCCTTCTTCATTGTCTTCTATCATGCAATAACTACAAACACATGTCCTATAAAAATAGAGGTTTCAACTCAAATTTAAATTACATATTAATTTCAATGGACATAACTCAATACAAAAATTGTAAATAACCATTTACCTTGTCGCACCAAAATCAAAATGTCATCAAAGTCCTTAGATGTTGCAACTTCATCTGGAGAAACAAGTCATAATGCCTATGGAGGTTGATAACTGGGAAGTGGAGTTAGAGGCCTACAAATCCATCCATCCACCCATTCTTGTGAATCACACTCAACAAGTGACAAATTCAATACAAGATGCAAAAAAACATACCAACTTTCTTGTCCATGTGGCCCATGAAGAAGCATCGAGCTACAAAATGAGTGCAGATCACTAGACCTCGTGAGTGTCATACAATCCTCATAGTTAGTAATTTTTGTTCCTCTATCAACCAAAATATATCTACAACTATGGAATTTTCTTGAGAACCACATGGGCCATGTTGTCAATACACCATTCCACTATGCTCTTTTCATCTTTCAATTTAGCACCATCTTTGTACTTCAACTCTTCTCTTGCAAGAGCTCTTTTCACACATGCCCATGCACCGTCATGCTCTCCTTTTCCATGTCTCATCCTCAATGAAACTCCAAATATGTTGCACACCCATCTTGACGTGCATCCTGCTCATCCAATAAAACATTTGTGCATTCTTAAACTGAGACATGTAATTATCTGACCATATATAATGTTGATTGAAGTGGATGTCCCTATCAATAAAGTTTTCATAAAATAACTGGAAACACCCTTGCACAAATTCAGTAGAATGAGTACGATCATCACTGATATAAAAGTGGTACTCTCTTAAAAAAATTGATCATTCTTTGTATTGTTAGAGAATGTATAAATGTTATATGCACAAAAATGGCAACATGTACTTGAGTTGTAATATTGTGATTGAACCTCCATTTGTGGTTGCAACATGTAATTCTCTATAAAATCGACCATTGAAATAATAGTACCAATAGGAAATGTGTCCTTGCATATCTTGAATTGTTCATCCAACCATCGAGCTCTATGTGTATGCCTAGCATACTCATAAAAAATTTCATCCTTAAATTTTCTCATAAATTGAAAAATAGGTATATGTTTCTATAACTAGCTCACACCGTTTAGACTCCTTTCCATCTTTCAATTGGTATGGTACTATTTATATTTATCAAACTCAACTAAATTATGTCCTATTGCACCTCCAATTTTCTCATGGATACAACTTTCCAATTTAGGTAATCCACCACACGTACCACAACTTCCATCTAAACAATCTTGACTATAAAAAAATTGTCCAACTTCTCTTTCACAAAATATCATAGGAATGAAATCCTTGGAAGATATTGGTGGAACTTGAACACCACATTCCGGTAACATAGTTTTAGAATGAAAATCAAAATGAATACGTAAAAATTAGCATAATGCATCAAAATTCAACATGTTTCCTACAACAATAAGTGGTGCAAGTGTGGTTGATTTTCACATAGAATGGTTTCAACATTTCAAAAAAATGTTGACTAATTTTAATTTCTAGATGCTCTTGTTCAAACTTACAAAAAATTGAGTTTGAGTCATATCTAAGAAATGCTTTGGATGTGGTTCATGATTAGTAGAACCAACTCTTTGTTTTACAACATCTCTTGTATTAGGTGAAACTCTAGTGTTACCATGCCAAAATTGAATAAAAAATTCTCTTATAAATCATCGATATATCTTTGTCTTTACGCGGTGCTCTAGCAGAAAATGCCCAAAAATCAATGTTATTGAGTGATTGAAGGATATTACACCTTTCAATTGCTTTCATTAGATTTTTTTATTAACTTTCAACATTCAACTTGTTTTCCTAATCAAACGTTTTTTTTTTGATTCACTTACAACACTAGTAGCAAGTACACAACGCACAACATTACTATCCCTTGTGCATTTCTCTTGACACCAACAATGTGATATATATAGTGAAGGTTTTCAACAATTGTAGAGGTTTGACCATGTATATTAGATGTTTTCAATCCTAAGGTGTTTAATGTAGGTCTCATTTTATTCAATTTCATCAAACTAACCAATAATTGACATCTTTGGGAATCATTTAAAATTTTAAAATGATTATCCCAAATTTCAGTGGCTTTTCTTCTGATTTTCCATTCAAAAGTTTGTCAGACATTGGTTTCAAAATTTTCTCATCAATTTCAATAAAATAATTAGGTCTCTTTTGTAAAATCCTAGGAGGTGTTTTTGTCAAATTTTGCTTGTCTATAGTTTCAACCTGAATTTCTTGATTCACATTTTCATTGTCTCCTTCAATTTCAACATCAACTACATCATGAGTATTTAATTCATCTTTAACATTGATAGTAAAAACATCTTCATCACGAGTATTTAATTCATCTTCAACATTGACAGTAAAAACATTACTTGGTTCCTCATTGCTTATAATAGTAGGGGTTGAAGATGAACCTCTTTTCGATTCACGAAGTTTTTGCATTCACTCTAAATCTCAAATATTTTTGTCTCTAATTCCTCCAGTGTTTTTTTACTTAATGATTTCCTTTTTGAACTTTGTTTCTTATCTCCCATGATGTTTTAATTGATGTAGGACAACTCCAAATGATGCAGTGCACCTTAAAAATAGTAAACAAATAGCTTTTGATGATAAGAAAAACGTAAAAAAGCGGCGTTTTTTGTTGTAATTCATATAGTAAGGCCAAAAAGTAAAAATCACATGGTAAATCAATGTTGGGATTCATGTAAATATGATTTAAGAACCATGATCACACTTTATAAATCGTGATTGCATGGTTTATAAAGCGTGATCGTAGTTCTATTATTAAAACAACGACCGTGGTTTGTAAAGCGCGATCGCGGTTCTTTTTGTATCATCAAATCTGACCCTCAAGGCTCAAGAAATCTTTGTTTTTCCCAAACCAGAGCTTTGGGAGGTCATTATGGCATGTGAAAGGCCAAAAAATTCAAATTTTCTCTTCCACAGGACTTGAACCATGCCGAAAAATAAAAACATGTCACAAAAATGGTACCATCACGTAGGGGAGACTGTTATCTTCATAGAAATATTGATTTTAAAGTGAATAGAATAAGATAAATATCATTTTATATTTTTTTACTAACAATAGGTCTTTAAGACACTTTTTCCCGTGAATGTTCATGTCTACGTTTAAGACTGCAACTTTTGTTTCGCTTGTCAGAATGTGATAAAACCTATACCATTCTAAGCATGGCAAAATTATATACATGTTCAAAAAAATATTTGATTTCAATATATTTTTATGTAGTTATGGCGGGAAAATAGAAAGTGCTCTATTTTCTAAATTTTTAAGACCACTTTAACGGAAAAAATCATAACAAAAAAATATTGCTCGAAAAAATACAAAATAAAATCCATCCCAAGATAAAAAGAACAACATCTAACTTTTCACTAAAGGAAAAAAATAACAAGTTTTGGTCTTCCAAATTAAGGGCAAACTAAAAAAGAACCAAGTTTTTGTCCATTTTTTAAAAAAAAATAGTAGTTTAGAAACTAGATTTCGGATGCTACGATTCATATTTATATAATTTTTTCTAATTTTGAGTGAGTGTATTGCTAATAATCCCTACAAGTTGAGATTTCGTTGTTTTTTACAATATGACGTCCACTTATGACCCCTTTTTGATCCTCCAACTTGTTGCACTTACCCATTTCATCAACGCTCGGGACTATTTGTGCTACTCTCTTGAATGGGGCAACTCCTTTATTAAAAGAAATGAAACAACTATAAACTAAGCTTATTGTTGGGGGTGGTCTGTGAGACTAGGGATCACACAAGAATACTTACTAAACCTATTGCAATCGCTTGTATAAAATACAAGGGAGGAAAATTGCTTTGAGAGAGAGGGAAATAAGAAGGGGATTTAGCCAAAAATAGCATAGATGAGTTCATTGCATTAAAATCATAATATTTCACTTGCATCAATCAGAAGAAACCATTCACATATAAAGAGGAACAATCAACAAGAAACACAAAGTTTTATTGCATCATGTTGCACAATTTACAATGCTCTTGGAGTATAAGTTGAGATGGAGATATAATTTCAATAGACAAGAAAATAGAGGAAATGAAGGCACTTGTTCCTAGAAAGAAAATGGGAGATAGTAAACAAGAATTAACCATCCCATTACGATGAGGAGGTCATCTCCTTTTATATATTTACAATTCATCTCTTCATCTACCCCCCCACATGACTTTTCATATTCCCATTATAAGTGACTTTTCAAATTCCCTTAAGAAAGACAAAATAAGTCCCCTTTTTATGATTGCAAAAGGGACTTTTATATTGCAAAAATATTACATACTCACTTTAATGAATAATACAAAAATTCATTATTACATGTAATGAAGAATTAGAGGAAAGGGAGTAGAAGGATAGTGACAATAGAAGAAAAGAAAGAGATTAGAGAAGGATGAAGTGGCTTAATTGTTTGATGAAGACCCTTTTGCCTCCAATGCATCCAACGGAAATTCAATTGGTTTGAACTCAAGCCCTTTCACTTCTCTGAAAAAATGGACAACTTCCGATGTGATCTTCTCTGATTAAAGAATGCTCACATACCCCAATGTGTTGATCCAATCCCCTAGAATGTGACTTAGGCTCTTTCACTCAGTAAAACAATTTTTTTGATCCCGAGAAATGTTTGAAATAGAGCCACGAGTTATTGTCAGTGAGTGACTTCAGTGGTGTCTTCTTTGAAGGAAAAGGGATAACTCTACCTCTTTTCAAACCATTTCTTGAAAAGGAGTCATGAGCTCTTTCAAATATGTGTTTTCATTGATATGAGGGGCCCCAAAATCTTGTACACATTTGCTTAGATCTTTAAGAATTCCATGAGAATTATTTTCACACTCCTCCAACTCTGTTAAAGCATATTTTAGTACATCACACCTTGCAACCATGGTGCAGAACCAAATAGGGGAAATTTTCTCACCTAGAGTTATCAACACATTTTTCTTATCAAGAATGAGGAGTAAAAACTCCCTGTTTTGGAGGTCAATGGGAGAACATTGTCTCATATCAAAAAAAAATTCTCCATCTCCACCCTGGTTCCTATGATTCTTGAGATGGTATTTGAAACGAAGCGGAATAGGGAGGGGAACTCAAGAAAAAAAGCATTCCCCTTTTCAATTATTTCCCCACCCTTTTTCATTTTCCTCCCTTGCAATGTGAATCCTTGGGCTTGATTGATGGCCTGCAGTCAAAGCTATTGATGGGTGAGACTACCTCAACTAGAGGTAAGGAGGATGAGCTTGGTTACAAGAATGATTGCATATATGAATGTTAGGTCCTCACCGTTCCTCTAATTGATCAATGGTTCATTTTTTATTCTTCATTTCACTACGATTTTGAGTCAAAGACTCATTTAAAATATGAGAGTCTCCCTTGTTCTTATCCTAACCAAGTGATACGTTGGTCATTTCATAGTCATTTGGGTCGTTTCCTCCAAAATTATGTCCATTTTGGGTCTTGCAAATTCCACGAATGAGCTCTGAAGCCTTGGTGTAGAATCTCAAAGTATTTTGTGCTTTCCTTGATTTCTTGTCTTTTATGTACATCGAGATGGCCTCAAATTTTTGTTCTCGCAACTGTTACATTGTTATTGATTCTTCACCAAGAAATTCATGAACCCATGGGAATGGATACGATGGTGTAGACAAGATTCCATGGAGCTCTAATGCATTTTTGGGGTCAATGATTGCTCATTGTGAGCTAACTCAACTACCTCAAATGAGACACTTGGCTCTGCTTGATGTATGGGAGATTAGGATGGGTCATTATCTCCTTGTTCCAACTCTTCAACTTGTTCTTCCCCAACTTTAGCTTTCTTGTGAGACTCTGCGAGAGGTGAACTTCAAAGGTGCTCTTGATTTCCACTACATTCCTCTTATAGTTCTTCTCATAATGGGATGAACCGACAGCTCTCTCAGGATCCTTGAGAGATGGTGAGTGTGATAGTTTTCTAAGTAGGGTTTAAGTGGTGCTTTCTTCCCTACTAGAGGATTTATTTCTTAAGAACCATTCCATTGATCTTTGGATCACTTCTTTGGTCTGCGCTCTTTGATATCTTCATCTTCAAAATGTTCTATGATGGAGGAGGAAGGGGGAATAGTTTCACTTCTTGGTATTATGGATCAAACAACTTAGAACCATCTTCTTAAGCTCCTCAAGTGAACCATTCAAACCCAAGTGCTCCCATCTATTCCACGGTCATCCTCATATAGTCCTTTTCCCCGACCTCAAGGTCATTCACATAATTTTCCCAAGAGTATTACAATTGAGAAATATGATGCGCTAGGAATATGGAAAGACTCATTTCCACATGTCAAATTTGGGCCTAGGGAGATATGTAAATATATGAAATGCAGCGAGGGAAGTCTCAATGTTTGTGGCATCCGTTGCACTCTTACATGAGAGGACACCAAGTGATATGGGGATTGATATGTCATTCTTCTTTGATCATTTACATTTGAGATACACCTAAGAAATTTTCCTACAAAGCTCCACCAAGGTGATCTTATCACTAGGATACTTGGGTAATATGAGCGGAGCTAGATCGAAACCACTTGCCCTGATATATGTGAAGGTATGAAACTATGCAAAATGACACCCATACTTCTTAATCAACTTTGCTTCTTGAGGATAGATTCTTCTTTCAGGATTTCCTTCAAGGATCTGGATGATGAACATGTTGAATGCATCATTCACTCGTGTAAAATGAACATTGCTTTCCTTGAAGGTGATTTGTTTCTACTTCTCCAAGGAAGGAGCCCTATAAGGAACATTTTGGGCTGAGGAAAATGCTCGATATGGTCTAGTGTATACAATGGCATACACCAGATAGGAGGTCATTTTGAATCTCAGTACTCCTAACATGGTGTCAGAGCCAAGTAATTTTATTTAGAGTAAATATAATTAAACAATTTATTTTATAGGTAAAATTAAGTTTGGTACAGTTAAAAATAAATAATTAATTCATTAAATGTTTTATAATAAATTTAGTTGGGGTAGTTAGTAACTTACCCCGGGTTATAAAGGTGGGACCCTCTCTCTCTCTCTTAGATTGAAAATATTGGGAGGATTAAATTAGAGGAAAATTTCTCTTCACTTTCACTTGTCCTAGTCAAGAATTTGGTAAGGAAGTTTTATGATTATTTTATAATAATTTATATTTATTTTGGAAAGGTTTGCATATTACTATCAAAAACAAACTTAATGAATAAGGAGGGAAATACAGACTTTCAACCCTAAATTTTCCAATCTAAAATTTAATATCAAGGGACAATAAAAAAGAAAATATATTCCCAATGGCATCCATCCCTTTTGGTCCCTTTGGGTATATAAAAACCCTATGATACTAGCAATCACACGTGAAATGTGTGATGGAAAAACGTTGAAGGGGATGTGTTGAAGAAGTTAAAATTAAGGGAGATGAGCATTAGAGGAGGAAGAGGGGGTATGAAGAAGGAGAATAATATTGGTGTGGAAACCGGGCCGGGGAACCTATGACCTATGCAAAATCCCCTTTCTTACAACAAGGAATGTATGTAGCGCATGTCATTTGTGTCAATCGTGTGAAGTAGAAAGGGGGTGTTAAGAGGTAGTCGTCGAGGAGACATACTTTAGAGATATATATGAAAGTAAGGTATGGTTGATGAATAGTTTGAAGGGAAACTTGCACATGTTTGAATGTCAAAAAGTACATATGTTTTACATTGAACCTCTAAGTTTACCATTCATCATGTCATCGATTACATGCATAATTGCAAAAAGAGTTTCTATGAAGTGAATAAGGTAGCAATTAGGGTTTCCTATCATCAGTAGTATTAATGAAAATTTCGACAATGATCACCGACACAAAACCTTGTCCTCTCATTTTCTTGATTCATGTCAAGAAAATTTACAGAGAATCGTATTTCGAATTTTTAATAGCATAATCAATTTTTAAAGAATTGGCATGAGAGGAAAATAATTTTTGTGTGCACATCTCAATCGTGTTTCAATCCTAGAACACATACAAGGTCATAAAAGGGAACATTTCAGTTTAAAGATCATAATTTGAGTGATTAGTTACAAGATTATAATTTGGTTGGTCAACATAAGGATTATAATCTAGTGATGAGCCAACAAATTTGTAAACATGGAATCTATTGAATGCATGCATGTAATTTAAGGACAAGTGGAAAATATTTCATCTTATATGTTGACACATGAGGATACGTGCAATCTACATCATCTAGTTGTTTGGAGAGTCAACCAATGTAATGTTTAATGATTGCATGTAAAGTGAAACATTGGACGAATCGAGGGAAGATGAAAACTTGGGTGATCTTTTCGAGGTGGGAGGAGATACCATATGTGAGAAAGCATGAATCATAGTATTGAATTTGGATTTATGATGAAATTCGATGCCGAGCTTGAATGACCCTCAATGTGAATACTGAAGCCTATTGATCCCAAAACAAAATGTAAATTTAATACATATCAAAGTGGAAAGATGAAGTCAAACTCAGTAAAAGTTCAGTCTTTGATGTTAGTAGTAAGACAAGTGAAATGAAGAGAACAACTTAAATTTTCCCACACAAAATAATATTTGTTATATATGCTCCACTACATTCTCTCAATAATTCTTGCATTATTGATAAGCCCACAATTTGCATGGAAAAGAGAAAGAAAAATGGAAAAATCCATTAGCTTCCACGTGTGAAATCCAACCACACCGTCGATGCATCCCCATCATTTTGACACTAAATAACAAGATTAGAAATAAATGTTCATTTAGATATACTCCATGTATATGTGGAGGCATTTGGCATCAACCATTTCCCTTGAAATCAAATATTTTTCCTCTTTTTATCCTACTAAACACCATCAAACTCTATATCGATGATGCCAAATTGAAGAGCTCAAGGAGACCTTTCCAATGATATAAATTTTGTAAGATTTGAAGCTCTTGAGCAAAAAATATGTCATTTGAATATTTTGATGTTTGGATGAGCATGAATGTGACACGTGACAGCATTTGATTACCCTCATAGGTTTCCTCTGCCTACATGTGCTTTGGTTTTCCTTTTCCATGTGTTGGTCTCTAGTTGGCTATGGGGTTAGGATTTTCTTACGTGTGTGCTTTTGTTTTCTTTTGATTTCCCTTTCTTTCTTCCGAACTTGACGCCTTTTTATCAAATTTCACTCATTCGGGCATAAAGTGTGGTGGAATTCCACCACATTTCCATTTTGAAAAGTTGATCATCACTATGCTCATTACAAAGTGCAAGCCAATAAGAAAGCTCCATCCACCTTCGTAGTGTCAAGTTGTTCTTAAACCTTCGTGAAGCATGGACCAATATGAAAGCTCCATGCATACTTTACAATTCACCTTCAATTATAAGATCTTATCGAGCATGAAGCATAAGCCAATGAGAAACCTCTACACTCCTTACAAATTTCAAACTATGTCGACCTTGATTGACCATCGCAAAAGGTGGGCCAATAAGAAGGCTCCACATATGTCTTCGGATTTCTTAGTGTCAAACGGTTCTTAAACCTTCGTGAAGTATGGACTAATGAGAAAGTGATGGGTTGGAAAAATTGATTAAGTGTTGGTTGGATGTGTGGAACATTGAAGAATGTAATTGGGGCATGTGGACGTGTGCAAGGGTCGATTAAAGTGGCGTGTACCCGGAAGATAGACTCGGGACTTAGCGAATTTTGTGTACATGGGCTAAAAATAGAAAAAGTGAGTTGGAGTGCGAAAACACAATAGAGAAAAGCAAGGAGACTTGAGAACCAAGGAACATATATTTTGAGATAAAGCACATGTGAAGAGAAGATCAAAGGTCATGTATAGATCAACCTAATAATAGGATTAAAGCAGATTTTACTTAGAAGGTTAATCTATTATTAGGAAAGCAAGAAGATTTATGGCTACTTTTGTATATACACATGGCTATTTATGAGTATGCGATCTATTTTGAGAATGTATAAGTGTTGAAGGGCAAGTCCCCACCCCTATATATATTGATCCTTTTTATTGTTTTGGGAGACACGTCATGATGAATGCGTAAGTGTTGTAAGTATTTTTATGATCTAGGGTTTGGCGTTTGTTCCAGTTGCCTAAGTACATTCATGTAATCAGCTCTATTATACGATGATTTATTGTAATGGATAGTTGTGGTTGGATACTAGTTATTAATGTCTTTGATCATGGTAATTGTATGGTACATCTGATCTTAGGCCTTATCCGATCTATTATGCTCTCTAGTTTATGGTTTGATCAATGTTATGATTTACACTTGAACATATGAATTGTTATTGGTTAATATCAACATGCATGTAAACATCTTAACAAGCCTACACAAAGGAGGGACCTGGTAGCTTTGCGCGCTTTAGGTGAGCATTGAGATCTATCTGAATGAAGTGTCATTGTGCGCTGATGTTAAGGTGCTAAAACAAAGGCTACATTTTTGTTCCATCGTTGGAACCTATTTTCAAACTATTTATGAAGTAAGTGGTCCTCTGCTCCTATATGGAAGAGAATATATTGATCATCGCGAAATTGAAGGATGTCGATGGTGGGCGAGTTTTCTTTAATCATTTCTAGGCGATGAGAGGAATTGTTTGGGTGATGTGATTAGATTGATAAGTCAATGGTCCTAAAGACATAATATTGACTAAAAAAAGTTTTGTGGGATGGATATTGTATTGTCGGTATCCATGGGATGATCATGCTCTATTAAGGATGACAGTTCTAGTTTTGTGATGTGTAAGGATGCAATATATGACAATGCTTCGGTAGTGGGTCTTTCATATCCTAATCCATATTTTTTGTGTGGTTTGAGGGAATTTTTTACAATTAAATCGTGGATTCCTTGTTCGTAACGTCCAAATCTAAACCCTTTCCATGTGTAACGATGGAGATACATTTGAACAAAGGGTAGATTATATAAATAGTTGATGTCTAATGTGAATGGCATGGCGTGGTGTTGATGAAGGTATTATGAGGAAGGACGATCAATCCCTCCATATATGAGAAAAAAATTAGATACATAGGACCGTAGGAGATAACATCTCTGACTTCAGGCTCATACAAGTGGTGTTTATATGGTCTACCGTATGTATTGGGTGTGGTAAGAAAATTAAGCACAAGGATACAAGTAGATCCCAGAGGGAAAGACGTTCCATAACATCACCAAGGAGGAGTCGTCGGGTAGTTTAGATGATGGGATAGACGTACTTAGTAAATACTTTGTTGAAGGATTCTAATTTTGATTTAGGTATAAAAATTTCATTTTCATGGTACGTCATGTTTCAATTGGCAAAAGGATTAGGATCCGAAGGGAGTGTGAACTTTTTACCCTCGTGTTCATACTTAAGACACCAAAGGAGTGTCTAGGGGACAAAACTCATGTTGTGTATCCAAGGTTTTCCTAATGGTATGTCAGTATTAGAACTCCCCCTCTACAATATAGAAGAGTTCAAGAATATTTTTAAGGCCGACTTTAAGAGGAAGAATGACCATTCCCAATGTGGGAGTGATTGTATCGTTAAAAGCTCGGAGTAAGACGAGTTTTTAGGCATTAATGGTATTTGGTAGTCGAATTTTATTGAAAGTAATGGATGCAATGCCACCATCAATCATGACTATTCTGACAAGGACATCATTTATTTGGGAGGTGATGAAGAGAAGAAAATAATGGTCCTCAAGCCAAGTGATGGTATTTTAGTAGAGTCAAAGGTGTAGTCACAAAATCATGCACTTACTATTACATTTATACCATCAAAGCATGTTATTTTATATATGGATCTTACGTAAGAAAATCATTCACTAATGACTCATCCCCTAGTTCTAGTCATCATTCATTTGGTCATCATCGTCATTTGTCTTGCACAATTTTTAGTTGTCGGCACAATTTTAGTCATCTCCCAGGGAGTCTCAAGTGTCGTTATTTAGTCATTTGTCGTCTCTAGTCTTTGACTAGGGAACCTAGGGTAGTTTTGGGGCACCCATGGGTGCTCTAGTCCTTATTTTAAGTGCCTTGCTCCCGACAATATTTGCATCTAATTTAGAGTTTCAAGATTGATCTCTATAATTTTCCCTCTCATTCTCCTAGGTACTAGTCATCATGTCGGGTCATTAGTGTCAAAATTTGAGCAAGAGATCCCTATATAAACATAACATACTATCTTATATGTGGACTATCTACTATTAAGAGATAGCTATCTATTAAGGCAAGGGACTACATTTGGGCATTATTCTTCATCACATAGTAAATAAGAAGGGTTGTATTCATTCTATTCCATCAAACATTTACGTTTTTTACATCTAGTTATTCCCCCTATCTTTGTGTCAATGGTGCTAGGGAACTTAGGAAAACAATTACACACACAAGCACAAAAAGCTACATTGGGTCCGGATTGTAGTGGAATGCTTATTTGTAAGTCCACCATTATGGCAAATAAGGTCATTCTAACCCTTTCATATGTATCTTTCTTTTGCGGTAGATCTTCATTATAGTTTTATGGCGACATAAGCAAATTTAATGTGAAAATAATGTGACAAAGATCGAGACATTGTGAATATCTAGTGACACTTCTAGATTTAGATCCTGAGCTATTCTCAGATACGTATACAAAGCACCCATACTACAGACCTAGGGCACCCACATGTATCATGATCCTCTTCTAGGAAACCCGGTTAGGTCAAATCTTCTTCTACTTGTAATTTCTTGTGTTGTACCATCATACTGCTCTGCTTCGTTTGCACATCATATTGTTTTGTCCATAATCACGGTGAGGTAAGGCATTTTCAAGTTATTACCTTATCCCTCCTAATTTAATTATTTCATTTCAATTAAATATCAAATAAAATTATTTATAATTTATGTTTCATTTATACTATTTTTTTCATTGTTGTACTTATTTAGATTAACTTTAAAATTCATATTTTAGTTAATCATTTTGGTGAACCCGTACTTTAGAATAATTTGCACTAGGATCCACATAAAACCCTAATGGCTAAGGATATTTTATCTTCTTCACCCATCATGTCTCATTTTAGTTTTAACCTTATCTATGATGAGGTTGTCATCGTTGAGCTCATGGCTCTCATGGTAATCCTACTCCTCATCGTTGAGCTCATGGCTCTCTATGGTAATCCTACTCCTATACCAGTTCATATCAAACAACAACTTCTAGATGGTCAATAATAGGTGCCTACCCATTTTGAAGATACTCTCATTGACATTAGTTTGTCGAGGATCCAATAGCCTTCACTCGTTGTACGCCATGTTATACAAATACTTGTGATCCTCCTTATGATCTTTCTAATTAAAATTTAGACGATTCTCTTATTAATTATACACTTGGTATTGATCATCGTTCATATGAAAATGATGAGTGTTAGTCTTCTACTAATATCACCTCTATAGTTTCATCTCATGATTCTCCTACCTCTAATATTGCTTCTCATGATTCATATCATGTTAGTATTAATCCTATTTTGCACTATGTTGATGATCTTATTGATAGTATTCTTAGTGACATTCTCATTTCTGAGTCCTTATCTGATTAAGTGATTGATAGTCATGGTTCTCCTTCTTTTCATACTACCAAGTGTGAATCTCCTATTCCATCATTACCTTCTCCTGAGATTGCATCTAGCACTATGCATGAGTCACCTCCATCTATCACTTCTTCTTCTCCTACCATTTCATCTCCTCTTATCACATCATCTACACCTATTAGTTCATCTTCTCCTATAAATGTGTCTCCATCGGTCACTTTACCTCCTAGGGATGCTTTTGATCTACTCTTACCACTACACTGGATATTCCATTAATATCATCGACTATAGCTTCCTCGGCACCTACTCCTAGTGTGCCCTTGGCATCAAAATCTCGCTTATCACCTCTTGATATTCTTATGATCACTCACAATGGAAAATTACAACCTCTTAATACATTATTGTCATATTTCACTATTCCTTCATGGCATATCATCTCACACATGCATGTCATAGGATAATTACAATCTCAAGTTCAATCCCTCACTTTATAAATTAGGGCTTACTATTCTTCTATCGACAACAATTCATTACATAAGTAACCCTATCCCTAAGAAGATTCATAATTATGCATTTTTAAGGACTTTATCATGCCTACATTCATATGTTTTGATGGTATTGGTGACCCTCATGCTCATTTCTACATTACTTTGCATGCTTATGACCTCTTATTATAATGATAGATTATTTCTTAAGGCCTTTCGATACAATCTTATTGATGATGCGTTAAAATGGTACACTCATCTTCCATTTGGGTCCATTAGTACATTCTATGACATGGAGGACGCCTTCCTTCATCGGTTTATCATCAACAACAACCCTAAAGTTACTTATGACTTATTACCTACTCTACATAAGGGCTCATCCGAACCTATCAAGGATTATATTTTATGGTTAAATGATTGTATATATCAACTAATTTTCCAACCTATCGATCTAGAGCAGAAATTCATTTTCTATTGTGTTTTGATTCTTGCACTTAATAAAATATTGCAGTATGATACATGTGATTCATTCATTCTTCTATGCTACAAAGTTATCTACCTAGAACAAGATCTTCTCTCGACACACATCATTTATCCTCCACACATCTCTACTATTGTTAGCTCATCTAGTTATCCTCCATTGATATCGGTTGAGTGTCCTACATAGTCTCCACCTTTTCCTCATAAGTAAGGAAAACAATCTCAACCTACTCCACCCCTATAATGTACTTCTCCTCCTCCACGATAGTATACTTCACCTTCCACTCCATATATGTTGTGTGATCCATTACATTTCTCCCATCATGTATGACCTCATGACGTGCTATTTTCCTTACTTGAAAAACACCTCATTCGGTTACCATCTAACTAGCATCATCCACAACACAAGCACCAGTGTTAGCATGACCAATCTTATTATAATTATTATCACATTAATGCCCATTGGGGTAGTGAAATTCTTGCCCTTTATGATAGATTACAAAAATTAGAGGCTAAGGAATCTTCTCCTTTAGCTCTCACTCACGTGAGCAATCCATCTCTCCTTTGAGTTATTGAGCAAACCCGTAAGATCTTATTTGGGAATTATTCCTTTAGCAATTAAGATCTTGATGGTGACCTTGGATTTTGAGCAACTACCCATGGCTAGCTAAGCCCCAACCACATGCGGGGAAGGGGCGGGTGTGGTGAAATATAGTAGACATGATGGCGAAAAGTAGATCAAGCATAATGAAATGTGAGAGAGGGAATTGGCAAGGAAGTGTGATATTGAGGAGTCTATGGAGTTGTGGAGGATGATGCCTCATGAAGGATTTTAATCTCACATTAAATATGTGGAGTGGAGCATCAATCTCTCCTACACTTAGGAAATCGTAGTAGAGAATCCCCTTCGATTCGAATGAGAGCACATCAAAGGAAAGGTTGAGGACCTTAGGCATGCATCTAATACCACCTGGAAACCTAGCCCTTGCGCATGGTGTTCTAGAACTAGAAGTATTCATTAAGAGGCAAGCTAGTGTTGGTGAGCAAGTAAGAACGGGTAGATATCATTTTTAGTAAATTTAGAGGTATATCGTTCATCATCTATAAGCTGAATACAATATGTGCCATTCTTTGGGGGTTTCATTGGAGGATTATTTTCAGGCACATCATCTTGTTTGAACATTGGCATGTAGAAAATTAGGATCCCTTTAGAAGTAATACAACTTCACGAGACTATGGGAGTTAAGTTTATCAAGACAATTAGAGCACAAGGGAACACATCTACTTGGTTTGGTACCTGCACTGGAGGATTAAGAGAATGCAATGTGATGAGGAGGATCTAGAGGATCGGGATCAATTGGGTTAGGCGAGATCAAGATGCGAGGGAGTAAACACAAGTGGAGGTTTTGGTTATGGATTAGGAGGACAGGGTCCACATCCACGACAACCACCCAATTAACCCCTTCCCCATTGCAGTCACCTCGGGTGTTTAATGATATGTCTCTCCACTTGCCAAAGTATATGGGTATTGAGGATGTAGTTTAACATGTGCACAAGTGTTAATTACTATGGCACATGAAAGGAATTACTGCTTCATATTGTAAGACAAGTCAGTTTGTTACTACTCTTCTAGGGTGCACACATAGATGGTACATGAAGTATGATCCACATCAGACTTTGTGGTGAATTATAATGCTTTGTGTGATGCATTTTTGGCCAAATTTTATATTCCATAATTTGAGCAACAAATTATTAGTGTGCTTGAATACATTAATAAGGGGTTATCTAAGAGTGTAAGGGAGTATGACGCATGTTTCAAGACTCTTATATCTAAGTTTTCTTATAAAGCATCCATCCCACCAACATACACAAAGTGGTTTGTTGGTGGATTGTTGACACTTTTTAGATGAGTACTATCTCATAAGACGTACATGGATCCGTGTGAAGCCTTGGAAGTAGCTCTACGACGAGGCAATGGAAGCATGGATACTGGAGTGAGTCCATTTTAGAAGCATAGATTATGAAAATGGCGAAGCGATTGGAGGAGTGCTCTGCTAATTCAGCTCATGAGACGTGCAAAGGTGGCATATGGTGCATAGATTGCGAGGTTGAAGGACATACCAAGGATAGATGACCTTGCAAGTTGGTGCACGCCTTGTTATTAGATTGTGAGATCTGTCATTTAGACCATGATCCAAGTAGGTGAACTCTTTTGTAGCACATGATCCGAAATAATGTGTCTATGTATTGTAAGATTTGCAAGACCCATACCCATGACACCGCTGACTATAAATTGATTGATCATATCCATGAAGCTATTGAGAGTGGTGTGCATCAAACTAGTGTAGCAAGTGGATCTAAGGAATGGGAAGAACAATATAATAAAGGGTGCACTAATGGAAATAATAGAAATAGAGGCTTCTATGGAGGATATAGAGGTCAAGGCCACAAAGCGGTGGCAAAGGAGGTTTTACTAGAGGAACCTGTTATACTTGTGGATCTCCTTATCATTATGAGTGTGAGTCCCCTCAAAATGTGCTTTTCTCATGGTTTGGAAAGCAACACAGGTTTGTAGAATGTCTTGACTTATATAAGCACATGAGAAAGAATCATAAAAAATATAAGGGCACAGGAATAATTAAGGTACAAAGCACGATTGTAGATCAATGGATGCCAAAGATAGCACCTAATCTTGAGTCACCCATTGAGGTTACGCACGCATGTGAAATTCTGAAGTATAAGCCAATTATAACAAAGTAAGAAGTGATACATGCCAAGTATCCATATGTTGCTCGTCGAAAGGAGGTTTACCAGAAACTATGGATGTCATCAAGGATATGTAGGGAGAAAATTAGTGTTGAAAGGAATAGGCACATGCGTTGGAACAAGCAAATAAGGTTAAACTCACGTAGAAGGATGTAGATGACTTGAAGGAAGTATGTAGATTGTTACGCCAAGAGAACATTATTCCTATGTTAGGAGAATGGTTACAAGAAAAGGTGTCACGCATTAGATCCGAGTGTGAGAGGAAGATACTCCATGTGAATCTATCTCCTCATAATCATGAGTTTGAAAAAGAGATCACACTGAATGTAATTATAGATGGATGGATTCTGAGAAAAAATCTGATAGATACCGACGTGGAGGTTAATGTACTCATGTTGGATGCATGGAATCAGATGGGGAGACCACCATTGCAGCCATCTACAAATGTGTTATACACAACGAACAAGACTAGGGTTATGCTTATTGGAGTACTAAAGGATACATCCATTACAATTTAGGGGACCAAGTTTATTTGGGACTTTAAAATATTAGAACTTCTTTGAAGCAGATAACTTCCCAAAGACTACTTGGGCGACCATGGTGTTATGTCAATAATGTAGATTTCCACTTTAATAAAGGGTACATTACCTTTGAGAACAAGGATGAGCACTTCATCATACCTTTGAAAAATGTGAAGAGTGTTCCTTATTGAGCCCTTCAAAGAAAGAGGACTTGAACAGGATATATGCACGCACAATTAAAGACCCCGAGGTAGTCGAGCCATTTATGGAAGGGGTGATATAGTGGGATGATGCTCAATCGATTAGTGACACTATAAGTATTGCTTGTGAAAACAAAGGTGCATGGCACATATGAAATGGTTAGGTGAGAGATTGAGAATTGAGTCACTCGTATGATCGGGTCATGCATGGTTAAGCGCTCGAAGAAACTAGGTACCGAGGAACACCGGTGAGGGAAATCCCGACACATTTTTGCACGCCATGGAAACCCAATGCATGAATGAAGGAGATATAAGAAACATGTTGGTCTATAATTTGTGTGGGACAACAACGCGTTGGTGGGTTACATAGAGAGACAAGCTCTTGAAATGGCAAGAGGTGAGAATCACCTTTTCTACTAAGTTTCTAAGGAGCAATGTACCTACTCAAATATACAAATTTCATGGGAATTCCCCTACATCGCATCATGTCCAAAATTGTGAGATAGTTTATATGTAGGGACCAGGAGACCTTACCGTCATCACTTTGGGTATATAAGTTCTACTCCACATTATGCGAACGCACGCGTGTATGGTTTGCCTATGCAAAATTGAAAAGGAGAGACTATGAATTGGCTAGAGATGATGCATATATGATTCAAACATTTGGTTATTTTTCTACTAAGCCACCAGTTCATGAAACACACAAATTATGAAGTGCCTTGCTATGGAAGATAACGCTAAAGGCTAAAGAGCTCATGCTTTAGAGCTGTTAGGTGATCCTAATTTAAAGGTGCACCTTGATGATGAAGAGAAAAATGAATTATAGCTTGGTCATGCCTAGAGGGAAAAAGAGAAAGGGAAATTGGTGCACATGATTGATGATGAAGAAGTTGAGAATCTGGATACTAGCCACACTAAAGGTATGCATGAGGTTATGGATATTGTAAATGAGAAGGAACGTGTGTATCATAAGCCTATGAAGATGAAGAAGGTTAGCATTGAAACATAAGATGCATCGAAAGAAGAAATTATTGGTGATCATTGGTTTGAGTAGGAAGTAGCTAAGATTATTGATCTTCATGACTTCCAAGAATTGTTTGCATGGGCCTATCATGAGTAAAGGGATTCCATCCCTCTTTGGGAGAAATGAAGATCAAATTGAAGGAAGGTGCGCGCCAAGTTAGGAAGAGACCTTATAGGATGAATCCTAACCTGCACGTGAAGGTAAAGGAAGAAATTGATAAAATTCTCAAGTTTGGAATTATTGAACCAATTGAGGAATCTGAATGGGTTATCCCTATGGTTATAAGTATTAATAAGGATGGGAGGATAAGGATTTGTGTTGAATATAGAGAGCTCAATGTTGCTTGTGTAATTGATCATTTTTCCTTGTGGGATGGAATGGTCCCCTTGAGGTTAACCTCATTCTTTGTTTCTATAGTGTAACCAAACACCTCTTGGGACATCACTACGCCTTAGGAATGGAAGTGTTTTCTTTAACCTTGATTATAGGAACACCTTTGAGTTTTTAGAGGTCTTGGGGGATTAAGTTGTTGAACACTAGCTTTGGCCTATAGTAGGGCATAAATCCCTTGGGGTAATTGGGAATAAAATTTAAAACTAATCCTAGGACCTTTTTGAGGTTAATATGTGGACATAATTTTGTATCTAAACCTTAACAGATGGGATTGTTAACGGTAGGATGTTGACCCATTAGAAAGGTGAGAATTGTGATTTGTACCTTACTCTTTGCTAAGTCTCCTTTTTCGACATTAAAGATAATATGAGATATCTCCTTTGAGAACATGATATTCTAGAACATTAAATTTTAACTTGAACACACACCGCAAGTGACTCTTTTGTATCTTCTAAATGCTCCCAATCATCTTTATCCTCAAGATGTACCGTAGGAATAAGGTTAGCTTAAGATTCTCCTCTTCTCATCTTGAGATCTTTTCCTCACAATGAAAACTAAGTAAAATGATGAATAACAAGTGTTATTTAAGAAACAACCCCATAGTCTAAGAACGAGTTTTGGGTGATGTATGTGCTCAAAATGTTTAGAACTAACTTTGGGTTTTGAAAATTAATGGCAATTGAAAGGTGAACCAATTAGTGTACACTTATTATAAGATATTCACAAAAAGACTCTTTTCATAAAGGGAGTTTGTAACTTGCTTTTTTGTTTTGAGAGGCACCTTTGTGATGTCGGGATATGAATTATAAGTACCATGGGGATTATTTTTGCAGCATAATAATCCTTCTTTCGATGTGAAGGTAGATGTGTTTTGACCCTCTTGAAAACAAATCTTTGAGAAAACATAGTTTCTAATTTTGGGAATCAAAACTTAATGTATAAATGTTAAGAAACTTCTAGTAATCAATCAGGTTATATGATGTATTCACAATAAGACAAGCAAACTAAATTAGATGAAACAAGTATAAGCTAAGTGATAAACGAACCAAAAGGAATGTGGGCTTAAAAAAAAGAAAGTATGTGCTTTCATGTTAAGTACTCCCTAAATCATTGAGGTTATAAAATGAAATATGAATATAATAAAGATGTAACCTACAATATGAGGTAATGTGGAAGGTGGCCATGGGTGATGTGCAATTCTTGGTTGGGTCATGGTTTGTACCCGTTTGTTATAAATGTGTGACATTGTATCACATCTTTTTTTGTCTCATAATTTTCTTGACTGCGCATGTTGTATGGGTGGGTTCATGTTTGTGCTTAGTGTCACATGTTGTGTGGAGTTGGGTGAGTAATCCATGTATTGTCTTGTAATAAGTAACGAGAGAAAAAAATTATTGGTATATTTTGGTCTTATGTTTGGGTCCCACATGGGTTGGCACTACTGAACCACACCCCTAGAAGTAGAGGTAGAAACTTGTGTTTGCATAAGCGGGGTTGTTTCGAGGGATTATTATAGCTCTGTGTAAAATGGGTGAAGGATTACTTTGTGAATTAACATTTTTAGAAACACCCAATGAAGATTTGGTAGTGGAAATTTTGTTGCGATTGTTTTTATGACCCATAGTGGTCCAACCATATCCACCATTTGTATAAGGGATCTCAAGTAAAGGGCTTTGAAAAGGCTTTGTTACACGATATTTAAAGTAGACAATCTTGAATCTTGTCTTTAAATGACTAACACTTAAAGTAAGTATTTGATGAGATATATATCACCCTTATATTATAAAGGGAATCTCCTACTTGGATGTTGATAAATTCCTTAAAGTCTCGGAAAGGTCTAATTATACATAGGCTCTCCTCTCGTGATCATACAAAGAAGTTTAACATTTCCCTTAGTTGTGACCCAACCGATATAGGAGGCTATGAGGTCGAGAAAATGCCAACATGACATGGGAAGGTAGGGAAACTCAAACTAGATTGGGACCTCAAGGGCAATATATTACGAAACCATGAACTCTTGTATCCATGAAGACACAACAAGTAAGGCACTTAAGACACACTATTAGGAAAACTATGTTCGTTCTCCATGGGTGGAATAATGATGTTCATAATATTATTCTTGTGTGTGATTATTTATTTAGAATAATATAATAAATAATGTGAGTGACTTATTGGGTGGTTAAACCAACTCACATAGCTTAGCTTGAGAGATTCTAGGAAGCTAGGCGAGATAGTTGGGAGTGTATAGTGGGATGAGAGACATAGTGGGGGATCCTTGATATGATTTGACTCCTCTTTATTAGGATCAAAACTATGTATAAATATCCCTCACCAAATTTAATAAAATGTCCTAAGTATATTGAATATAATCTCAAATGAATGAATTGTAAAAGTTTATTGTGTGAAGCTAATATCTTTGTGTTTCTCTATGTTACGTGTAAATATCATACCACTTCTATCGGTGGTATTAGAGCGAGATGCCTATACGTGAGAAAATGTTGTTTTGATTTGTTGAAGGGGTAGCCCATTTTGTATCAACCTCATTAATAGGAGTCAAATATTTCTCTTGTTGTGCATACTTATCCCAGAATACAGGTTTGCAAACTCATCCAAATGTATCTTTCTTTTATATGCCAAGACACCATACACTCATCCACTAGGTTGCAGTCCTAAGGGAGAAGAACAAGTCATGGAGAATGGATCGATAATGGTGAGGGTAGATGTAAAGTTAAAGACTAATACATGTAAAGTTCTCACCTAAAATTTGATAAAAGAATAGTCAATAAAATGAGTCATATAAAATCACATCAAATAATCACCTATTCAAATAATGCCACATAAGTGGGAAAAATGCATTACATAATTCCATATAAATGGTCCACCCTAAATTTCTTTGTATAGAAAACTAATTGGTTTAAATACCTTGAAAAATCACTTTCCATACAATATAAATGATCAAAAGAAAATATTTAGATTAAAAAAAAAAATCTACTAAATGGTACCTTTTTTTCAAAATTTATGATACTTATATGGTTATATACACCCTCAAATTAGGGTGCACAATTATTGGCTCCTCTCTCTTATTCAACAATGTGAGAAGATTCTATGTTGTATTTCATCATCTCGTTGATTTTACTGTGCATCATCTCTATGCGCATAGTTTGGACGTCATATACTTGAGCCAAATCATTGAAATTCGATCAACTACAAGTGAAATTCTTGTCATTAGAACCCGATTTCACATCATTCAATAAATAAGGTAGAGTAAAAACATGTTAATTGGTTTAAAGAGAGAAAACAAACCAATTATTTTAGTAGGCACGTGTATCCTCTGTCATGATCTTATGCAGATCCGATTAACTTATGTCTTTGAGATTATCATAGTTATTATTTTGGTGTCATAAGTTTTCAGTGTAGGTTATTATTTATTCTTTTATTTGTTTATTAAGATAATTATTGACGAGTGTCGTTAATGCTCGTACTTTAATCAAGTTATTTTATCAATCCATGGCGGTGTCTAAAGTTGTTTGCAACAAAGGGAACAAAAGAGGAGTGCAAGCTCAAAGACATGTTCTAATAATAAAGACTATAAATTAATTAACTAATCGTGATTAAAAAATGAAATGCTTGAATTGAAATACCGAAATTAAAAGCTTGAATGGAAAAATCGCTAAACATTCATAATGGAAATTACATTGCATTCATGAATATGATAAACTATAAATCAATAACTTATAAATAAAACATAAAATAAACAATTGTAAATCCCCTTTCATTGGGTAAGAGTGGCCCTTGCTCCTACCCTTTGATCGGATCTAAACTAAAAATCAAACAATCGAACTTTCTCATGAATCTGCGATCTTTATTGAATTAAAAATGTGCTTGCATAACCGAAAGATCAACCCCTAAGTCTAGTTACATCATCTCTTTTATACAAGAGAAGTCCTAGTCTCTCCAGAGATCTAGTTATTCCTAATGACTACGTCTAAGTCTAACAACCCCTATATCCAGAGGCCCCCCCTCTATAGATATGGCTCTAGATATATGGGGGTCAAGGAACTAATGCTTTCTATTTCTCGGAGATACATTAATGGTAAGAGTAGTTCATGAAGTGTTTGAACTTGAAATATTCTTGACAATTGAAGAGAGGATCCATGATTGAATCTTTGGAAAGGGTCAATCACCTCTAAAAGATTCTTCAAATCATTAAATGATTGAAAAGAATTTAGATCAAGATGCGTCTCTAACTTTTGGTCATATTTCCTCTTTGTGTGGCTTGAATGGTTGTTGAATTAATGATCTTATTCAAGGCATGGTGTTGTGATTGTAACTTTAGAGATTTGAGCCGCTTACGACGAGTTTTCGTAAGTTCTGCAAAGGCTAGACTAGTGACTTGGATGATTTGGAGGTGTTGCTTTGAGACCCTTGTTAAGCGGATGAGAGTCTTGCGCTAACACGTAAAATAGAGTCCTGTGCTCCTTCATGAATTAATTCATGCGCTCCCTGTGGCAACTCAACATATACCTCTTTCTAGAAATGAAGTTAATGTTCATCAACAATCTTATTCAAGCCATTTATGCAACATAATCAACAAGATAAAACATCACAAGTATACATAATAATTTCTTCATAATCATAGTAAAGTATTAAATATAAAGAGTAATCATTGTTCATCATGTATCATGATATCAAAATGGTATGAGTTTTAACAGAGTTTAAACATGGCTTAAACATAACAAAATGGGGTTCATCAATTAGTGAGCTTGGTTATTCCTACACGCGTTGAGTTTGTTTGCTTAGTTGTACACTGGTTGTGTGGAGTTAGCTTACTAGTTGTGTTGAATTAGCTTACCACCATGTAGAGTTAGTTTTCTAGTCTTGTGGAGTTATCTTAACTACCAATATCAATTAGTGGGAATTATTCACTACTGATCTAGGTAGTAGTTGTACTTCCCTCCTATGTGTACATCTTGATTATTGAGTTAATCTAATGGCGTTATGATGGATTTCCATATATGATATTTCAGCTCTTTGTTTGCAAATCCTTTTGTAAGGTTATTCTGGCGAATTCCTTTCGGCTTATTAAATGTGTTGTGTTATTATCATCTGAAATCTTCACAGATTGGAACAATCTACTTATCGCTCCTTTCATTAGTTTATTTATAATAGTAGTCGATCATATTTTTTTATTGTTTAGAAGTTTTTTTAGCTAAAAGTAATATATATTACTTTTATTATTTGTCATAGTTTTTAATATATATTTGTGAAGTGTCATGATTATTTTGTGGTTTGTTTTTGCTTTTTAAAGATTGTAAATAGTTTATACACTATTCATGTCATTATAAAGTATGTGTATTAAGTCTTAGGTGTTAATGTAGTTTAGGTTTATTTAAAGGTTGTTGAACTTATATGTGGTTAATTTTGTTTAGGTTTGTCATCATATTTTTAAAAAAATAAAATTATAGTCATTAAGAATCTTGTTTATAGTATGTTTTGCATAAAAGAGTTTAGAAGGTTTTATAATGTCCATTTAGGCATTAGGTATTTGTATTTTTCTAATTTTATATTTTAATGTAAGTTTTAAATTTTTTAATTTTAATATTATGTGAGCTAAAGTAAGTGTCAATATTTAAGTCATGTGAGGTTAAATACATATTATTGTAAAAGTGTCAAAAGTAAAACTAAAAATATTTGTCTACATTTCAAACTAAATTTTGTAGACACATTCATTGAGTTAGTTAGCAATAAAGATGATGGAGGTAGGAGGTAATGGAGGAAGGAGGCCAATTAACGACCTCTTCTACCCACAATCGGTGGGGTGTATAATTAAGTTGTGTTATTTTTTTAGTTGTGTGTTTAATTTTCACTAAGTGAGAATAAGAACAAATGATTCATTCTTGTTTGTACTTGTAATAAGTAAGTGAATTCCAAATGTAATCCCCTGATGTAAGATAATGATGAGAGATAAAAGAGTATTGTAACATCATGATATTTAGGTTGTTGGTTGTCCTTGGAAAACCATCATTTGTTGTGGTTGTTGGTAAGCCACTGGAAAACCATCCTATGTTGTGGTTGTTAGTAATCCACTGGAAAACTATCCTTTGTTTTGGTTATTGGTAAACCACTTGTAAAACCATTCTCGGAGTTTGTTGGCTATCTTGAAAAAGAAAACCATCCAGATCACGAGCTTGCAGAGGCGGCAGTTGCATTACAAGATAAAATTTTCCCCATGTTCACATTTAGGGGGGATGTTAGAAAAATTATGATAGTGCTCCATGGGTGGAATGATAATGTGAGCTATTATTATTCATGTGTGTGATTATATTATTTAGAATAATATAATAAATAATGTGAGTGAGTTATTAGGTTGTTAAACCAACTCATGGAGCTTAGTTTGAGAGATTATAAAAAGTTAAGCGAGATATCAGTGGAGTGTCTATTGGGATGAGAGAGATATTGGGGGATCATTGATATGATTTAACTCCTCTTTATTAGGATCAAAACTATGTATAAATATCCCTCACAAAATTCAATAAAATGTCTCAATTATATTGACTATAATATCGAATGAGTTAATTGTAAAATTTTATTGTGTGAGGCTAAATATCTTTGTGTTTATCTTTGTTGCATGTAAATCTCATACCACTTCTATCACATACCAAAAAAAGATTTTTGCGAGTAATCATTTCAACATGCATAAGATCAACAAAACATAATTAAAAACATTTGGTCATATTCTCGATTGTGTCTAATTTTATGCCACATTGGGTCTTGACACAAACTAAACCTAGTTTTGAGCATGATTTTAGAGTGAATCCCATGACGAAATAACATATCAAACAATATTGTTCATCCATTTACAAGCAATATCAAATTCCTCACTAGGTAAATTTTTAAGGAAAGTGGTATTACTTCATGGATACATTCGGAGAGAAAACTTGTGCAACTAATTCGTTTAACCTTTGATTGTGGGTAGCCATATAAAAAGGCCACCTAAGGGTGAGGACTCCTAAAAGATTCAATAAATTAAAAACTCGGGAAAAAGCTTTTGATGCTAAGGGTTGTATCGCTGAAAGGGAGGACATATCACACATAAAATAGTTCAAATATGCAATAACAATCAACGAAGTAAAACAAACTAGCTTGAAGGGTCAAAACTAGGGAATCCAAGTCTTGGGAAAAATAGGATGAACGTCGATAAAAAAATAACTCATAGAGAAAGATGTCAGATTCCAAATAATGGAAGAAAATGATAGGTAAGAGAAGGCTACAAACATTATCATTAAGGAACTACAAGACTACGAAGAATTTGAGAAAACTAACAAATTGGTAGGAGACTTTCTTAAAGACTAATTGTAATGGTCAGGGCATATTCACAAAGCTAACATGATTGGAAGATATATACATGAAGGAGAGAAAATACATATATATGTACTTACCGACACAACATAAAAGATAAGAAGAGGATACTAAGGAACAAAAAGTTTCTTAAGGGCACACAATTCTATCTAGATAAAACCTAACACTAGGGCAACAAGAAGAGGGAAGGCAAGAAAGATAGGGAAGTAGGAAAATAGGCATGTTTTTATTGATAAAGTGAGTTGATGGGGCCCGCACTACCATTCTGATTTGGACCAAAATACCACAAAGAATTACCAAACAAAGATGGGATTTATTCTCCCCGTAAGTTCCAAATCAATCCAACACATAACTAGGTAAAATAAACAATACACATGACTAGGTAAAACATAACAAAGGTGTCCTGACCAAAGTTAATTCCCACCCTGGGATGGGAAATAATCCTCGATACTACACATATGACATTTTTACTTTCCCTCTTCTTCACTTAATGCCACTTGCCAATGATAGATGGAACAATTATCTTGAGATCATTGGGATTTCCTAGGACTTCCATATTCTCAAGCAAAGAATCTTGATTTGAATTTGATTTGTCGGATGTGTGTCCACTTTTTGTTCCTCCAACTATCGCAAAATTCTCCCATTTTCCCATTTCTGAATCCCTCTGCTCATTTTCTGTTATTTTTGTTGTCTTATGCTCATTGTCCTCCTTGAATGTCGATGCAGACTCCAAATCCGGATTCACAGAGCCTCATCTGCTAGAGGCGGTCGAACTACTCTTTTTATCAACATTTTTATTTGGAGAACAATAAGCTTGCATATGTCCTCAATTTTTGTAAGCTTTTTCACCTAAAGGCGGTATTTTCATAGTCTAACACCTGTGAATGCTGAAATTTTCCAAATTTTAACAGTATATGATCTGGAAACCCTTACTCAGATCAATTTCAACACAAATGTGAGCATAAGTGCACATCCCTGAGTGAGTTCTCTCCAAATCTTCTTTAATAAACTTTCCCAAAACATTGCCAATATCATACAGGGCATACCATAGATGCAGAGGAAGGTTAGGAAGCCTCACCCAAACCAGCGTTTTGGTAACCGAATGGGTATTCGGATCAAATTCTGGAAACCATGGAGTCAAATACAACCAGCGTACCCCAGAACCAAGGTCCTTCAGATAGGCAACGCTGATAATCCTCTATTTCTCTAAAATGCACAATAAAAAAACCCCTAGAACATAGAGATATTTCACACTTGTTGGACTAGTTTTCAAAGATCCACTAGTATAAGGTGGTAGAGGAAGGCCATAGGCCATTGAAGCACCCAATCACAACATCCTAAGCTAGAGTCTGATAGTATTCCTCCACCTCGAGGTTTTTGATCTCTGAAGCTGGGATTTTTTCTGCCATATCAACTAGGTAAGCCTAGTTCCCTGAAGTATTGCCACTACGATAACCTAGGATATCTTTAAATAAGGTAGGCTTAGAGGGATGATACGTACCCTAAATTCCGTAAGCATCGATCCTTACTTTCTGAGTGGATCTTTGTTTTCCCCACCCCGTGCATATCCGCATCCTTGGTCAAAATTTTGTGTGGATCCGTGTAGAGGCTTGAAACCGGCTCATCCTTCTCCCTTTCTCGGCCTCCCCGCAGCTCACCGCTCATCCTTTGATCCCCGAGAACAATGGAGAGTCCTCCCCGATGATCTGTTGATGCCCCTACCGTGATGCATTTTCCTCGCCCGAACCAATTTTGATTTTTCCTTTTTCATAGATTTTGTGGTTTTGTTGCCATCATGCCTCCTCCCCAAGAAAAATAGGTGTGCTTATACAATGAAAAAGTTCAAATTTGCCACCAAATGACATGTAATAAATAGGGATTCAAGCTCCCCATGAGCACTTAGCCTTGGTAAGATGGAATTATAGAGGCTACCCTTGGAGAAGAGGCCATGGGTTGGGGCCCATAGTAGAAGGAAAGGATATTATCATTCTCATTAAAACCCATAAGCATGATGGTTGTAAAGTCTCAGAGTTTGAAGGATATAAGAAAATTTTAGTTTGGAATGAAAGGACTAAAAGTGGAAAAGGACATGGAGGGATAACAATGTTGATTAGAGAAATGTGGTGTGGAATTATAGAATTAGAGAAAGAGGACCCAAACAAACTATATATGGTTTAAAATAATAAAAATGAGCAAACATTATGGCTTGTTGTATGTTACTTTGCACCAAGAGGATAAAAAGTGTATAAGAAAAAACACTTAGATTGTGATGACCCTTATGCATCACTCAAAAATGACATTTCAAAGATATAGTGTGTCTAGAGAAGTCCTAATAATGGGAGACTTTAATGCAAGAACAACAAACAACTAAACCCTTAACTTGAGAAATGAGGGGGGAATGAACAACAATCCGTTATGGCTAGAGGAAGAAGAAGACCAGATTTGGGAGAGGACTTCACAAGATGAAAATGGAGGTGTTACGCATTATGGGGTAGAATTGTTGGGGACATGTAGCCTCTATAACATGGTTATATGCAATGGCATGAGAGCATGGAAAATTCAGGAAAAATCACTTGAAAAATTATATAATGGAAAAAGTGTGGCAGATTATGCTTTTTGTTCACAAGGTTGTATTTCAAGTTTGACAAAATTAAAGATAAGGGACTGCCCTATGGAGATGAAATCAGGCCATAATCAAATATATGTGAAAATCAACATGCATATTATTAATCAACTAAGAGAATAAACCCACCACAACCCAATAAAAGCACCTCTTTAGGGAAAAATTCTTATGACTCGTGAAAATAGAGAATTTTTTAAGGTAGCCCTTGAAAAACACCTTTAAGAGGCAGAACATAGAGTTTTAACAACAACAAATTGTCTCATGCAAAGTAATATGCTAATTCCCACCATCCTCAAAGAACTAAACATTTACAAAAGATCTAGGCCTAAGAAAAGAAACATAAACAATTTTCTGACAAATACATGGTATGATGAAGAGTGTAAGGAAGAAAAAGAGCTTTGAGAGAGTTAGGAAAAAATAAATAAAACAAAGAGGCCTATGAAAAAATGATTTAATCCAAAAAGAGGGATATACAAACATTAGAAGGAAATCACAAATATCCCTAGGAAAGCATAATCCCAAAGGATTCTAGAGAGAACTTCATTGGAAGAAAAAACAAATACGAATAATATAATAGATACCCAATGGCTAGTTTATGTAAAATGTATATACGAGCGAGAGCACAATAAAAACACCCCCGCAATCAACACAACAATTAAATTATTTTCCATAGAGGATATCACTCAAGGCATAAAGATACCTGACGGGGAGAAAGGCTCAAGATATAAAAGGGATACAAGAAAAGTATCTCAAATGGGGTGTGAAAGTACTCACACCGCATATTAAACATATTCAATGCTATCATTCAGAAGGATTCTGTCAGATTGACGATCGGAGATGTTATCCCCTATACAAAAGTGGGGATATAAATAACCCGTCAAATTATCATTATAATCGTAGAATATGATCTTTTTGAAAAACCATTTAGGAGCATGATATAATGCAAAATTAGCAATAGGAAGAAAAAGAGTGGGAATAGCAAATGGTCGTAGGTTTTAGGCCAAAACACTCCACTGTTGACAATTGTGTCACTCTTAGACACTTGATTAAAAAATCGAAGGACAAACAAAGTGAAGAAGTTTTTTGCTTCTTTATTGAATTCAAAAAGAATTTTACACAACACCTATACATAAACTCGGAGCAGATGGAGGAGCTTGGAGTTTTAAATAAGTGTAAAGCAACAACTCACGGGCTTTATGAGCAAGTTAGAGCCAAAATCATGATAGGAGAGGGAATGCCTGAAAGTTTTGGGAGTGAGATTGATGTTAACAAGGATGCTCGCTTTCATCCACTTTATTTAGACTCTACATTGATAAGCTAGAGGAGTGGATAACTAAAATGGGTAGAAATGGCATTTACTTGAGCCAACTATGTAATAAAATTACTTCTTTATGCAAATGACCTCATCCTAATTGTAAAAACAATGCATGGTCCGAGAGAGCATTTGAGGCCCTTGAGATCTTTTGATGAGAGGTTGGAATGCAAGCAAACATCAACAAAACCAAATTCATGATATTTTATTTACATAGAAAAGAGAAGCAAATTAGCTTTCTTTTGAAGAAAACTAGTAGAAATAGTAGAATAATACAAATATCTTGGGTTGGGTTTTCATAACAAGATCAATTGGGAAATTCGTAGGGAAAAAATAATACAAGGAGGACACAAGAGATTATATTCATTACAAAATAGGTGTAGAAATGCATAATTGTGCGATTAGAAAGCCAAAAAAACCTTGTTTGGATTGTTTGTCACACCAATGGTTCTTAATGGTTGTGAAGTTAGGGGCATAAATGTGTTTAATCTTAAGTGTAGATAAATAGAGAAAATCCAAAAGAACTTAATCAGAACAACTTTAAAATTAAAATGTCGATTCCATATGAGATTTTGTTAGCTAAAGAGGGAACCTTCCCCGCAGGCATTGAAGTTAATACAATTGCTAACTTATTTGAAGAAGGTTCAAAACATGGAAGTTCATAGCAACCTATAATGGTCAGAGAAGAAAATATAGGTATGAGGAAGAATACGTCATGAAAAAAACATCAAATTGATGAGCAAATGAAATATTAACATATTAGAGTGTCCAAACATTAATGATGAAATAAAAAAGTATGTGAAAGAAAATTTTAGGATAGGCATGTGGACACAACAACTTGGGCAAAAAAACAAAACAATACAACAAATAATTTAATCCAACTTGTGACCACAAGGAAAAGGCCTACTTAGGGGCAGAAATCAAATAGAAGACAAAAATGTTGATGGCCCAATTAAGGACTAGTTCACATCATCTTAGGTGTGAAACTAACATATGTACATATCCTAATGAAGAGTGGGGAGAGAGAACATGCATGTTTTGTAACGAAGGGGTAGTGGAAACTTAATGACACTACATTATGGAATGCACAACATATAATAACATCCATATCATATATGAGGATAGTTTGAGAGCAGCATAACCTAACATCATGCGTTGAGGAGGAAATACTTGTCAAAATAGCGAATCTTTTAGTTAAGACATAGACCATGAGAGCCAACATAATAAAGGCAACAAATTTTGGACAAAATTGTTAGGGTAGCACTTGTGGCACAAGGGGTTCATTAGCTAGGCAATATCCTAACACGTTCATTCATATTGGGGTAATTATTTAATTGATAAAATAAAAGTCAATATACCGATAGAATTTAGGGGGTGAAAGGGTTTAATTTATTAATATTTGAATTAGGTATTGTGGGTAGATTAGAGGGTGGTCTAGAGGAGATGTAGGGTTAATTTCAATATAAAATAAAATAAAGATAGTATAAAACTAAGATTAAGTATGATTTTCAACACGAATGATATTATTTCACCATCTTAACTATTTGAAAAACTATTGATAAATGACTAAAGTTTATCATTAATGTAATTGGTAATAGGTCTTGAATGGCTTAAAACTATCTTTCTAGAGAAGAGAGCGTGTTAAAAAATAATAATTGATTGGGAAACATGATGTATTTTCTATTTGATAAATTATAGTAGGAATAAAAAGGGGTACATAAAATTGTAATGTAAAGATGGGTAAGTTAGGTACATGGAAAAAATAGGGCGTATTTTCATTATAATAATATAATGGGAGGGGTATTATCAATTGAATAACCAAAGGTAAAAACTAACATTAAGGGTATTATTTAATACCCTTTGAACAAATGTGTTATACCATAATTTTACTAAGTGAACTCCCCATGGCTTGTGGCTGTTTTGTTAATTTCCATCAGTAGCTTTGGGTCCCATAGATTACTTGATCTCACGAGCGTTAGAAGAAGAAGATGATGATGATATTTTAACGTCCATGAGGCTACCAAAGATAGCCTATGGGACAACGGATATTGTTAAAGATCTTTATGGCATTTAGATCTCTTATTGGTGAGTTTAATAATTAGCTCCCCTATTTTTCAACCATATTCTCGCTGAAAATATCTTGTAAGGAAGCAATAGCCTTTGTCTAAGCAACCGGGCCCCAATGTCATTGTAAGCATTACACTCCAGCATGAAATGTTTCTCTAATTCCATTGCACTAGACATGCAAAAGACATAAATTCTCTCTTCTCATGCCTCTTTAGGTCTTTTCCATCTTCTTGTTTTTCACTGAAGACAATGTGAATTAGTTCTCAATTGAGCTACGAAGATCTTTGCTTTCCATGAGATATTAGCCCCTATAAAAGCCTTTTTGTTGATGATCACATATAGAGTTAAATTCCTCCAAATAATACCTCTTCTTTTCCCTAACGAATTTCTCCACATAACTAGGCAAAATTTATTTATAAAAAAAGTTTTTATCTCTTAGGTATTATTAGGACATGTATTCAAGTAAATGCTCCATTTTTAAAACCATTTGTTGTTTTGATTCATCCACAACTTCTTTCTTTTCTCCAAAACTCATTGAGAAAAACCTTAGGCCATCTACTACCTTCCATTTGCTCGATTTTTTTAAATATGTTATGAGATGAACCATAACAATAAATTCTAGAGGCACAACCCCTGCTGTTTGTATAGAATAATTTCATATGGGACCAAGATCCTAAATTTGAACTTCTTATAAAGAATCATGCTTTTTTAATCCTTTCAAATTGTTCCCATCTTGAGTTTGAACTCTGCTAGCCCAAAGTTCACATTCGTAAAGCACCACCGGAGTTAGTAAAAGCCCTAACAAAGTTAACATGGTTTTCAATCCCATAATTTTGCCTCTCTGCATTTGTTTTGGAAAGCATAAAAGCTCTCCACCTCCCTAAAGTTCTCTTTTTGCTATGAATCTTCAAACCGAGCTTGTTATTAAAGTAAAACCCAAGATATTTATGCTCAGTTACTTCCTCTAAAATGTTTCCATCGAAATAGAAAGCATACCGAGTTATTTTTTTCTATTGATAACATCATAATCTTGGTCTTATTGGTGTTGATTTGCATCCCCACTTATTTGCAAAAATGCTCAAGCGCACATGAATTCTTTTCAAGACCTTAAGCGGACCTAATAATCAAGATAAGATCAGTAGCATAAAGGAGAAGTCTTACAACATACTCTCCTAAAGAACACCATCTTCACTTTGCATATTTAGCCATTCCTCAAGTATGCTAATATATATGCCAAATAAAATAGGTGATAATGGACATCCTTGTTTAACCCCAATATCACTCCTAAAACTTTCTGAGATACCAGTTTGAATTATAATTTTGACTCGTACCTTTTCATAAAGTCGATGAACAACTTTGCTTTGTGATGTATTGGAATACCAAGCCCCTTCATTCTATCCCATATAGCTTGTTCCTAAGAATTGTGTCAAAATCCTTCTTGAAGTCGAAAAATAGCCGCAAGCTTCCCATTTATCAATCCAAACTTTTTTAATAATGCACCTTAAAGTGATACATGATCTATTGTTGAATACTTAGGTCTCGAACCTGTTTGTCCTTTTTCTCTGATACCTTTTTCTTCTAACCACTTGCTAATTTTGCATTCCACCATGCTACCAAACAACTTTGCAAACAAAGGGTTTATCATAATGGTTCTATAATTGGAAGGATTGTTAACATCTCCAATCTTAAAAAGAGCTATTGCAAAAACTATTAGTCCTATCTCTAGGAAAACCTGTTTGAATGATGATGTTAAATAGGAGTGAGAAATTATTTCCTCCATTTTAAATATTTTGCTTGAAATTCATCCAAGTCTTTGGATTTTCCAACACCTAATTTCATAATAAAAAGCTTTATTGTCGTGTTGACCAAAGGGGGCCTTCAACTTCTAGATCTTTCTCATAAAGTTGTTTTGCAAACTCAAACCACCGATTGACTGTGATATTATTGTCATCGATATGTTTTTCTTTGATTGAAGCTCCTTCCAAAAAGTTTTGGGTTATGTTTCCCTAAGTGTATAAGCTCTTCCCTCCTTATGATCACAAACTCATCTTCTTTTTCTTTATGATTTGTTTGTACAACTTTGTGTTCAACTTCTCTTTGCCTATTTCTTTAATAGTTCTCCTTGCCACTTTACAATCCTCATCAAACCATCTATTTACCGGAAAATAATTTGTTTGCTTCTTCTTATTTTTGTTCTTTTACAACTTGTAAGGGCCTTCTTAATTATGTTTGTTAACTCATAACTTTTAAGGCCTTGTGATCTTACTTTCCCCTCTTGCATTAAGCGACTCAACGCCACTTTGAAGATATCACAATTTTCTTGTGTTACAAGAATCCTTCCTTTTTCCGAAGATGTTGAGATTGTTTTTTCCTTGTGAGTTGATTCTTGCTCGACCAATCTACCACTATGGAAATTAGATTATGATCCGACTTTAGGTCCCTAATAGAATCATCAATCTCCACTTCTTTTATCCCATCGATTAAACTTTATGGGTCCCTAATAGAATAATTAATCTCCACTTCTTTTATCCCGTCGATTAAACTTTGTGAGCAAATTGCATAGTCAACAACACTTGCCCCATTGTAAGTTTTACAAGTAAAATTTCCAGATTTATGCCATCTTTCCATACCATTGCAAATAATCAAATCAAACATGCCACAAAGAGTTAATAATTCTTCACCAAAATGATTGATGTCATGGGTGTCTTCCAACCATCTTGCCCACTACTAATTATATTCTTCTATGAGCCATATTGGAGTATGGTTCTCCTTGCTACTCCAAGTTTTAGGTTGCTCATTTGCACTTGTCACATTGAAATCAACTAAAAGAAGAACTTCCCCTTGTTGTGAAAACTATGAGATACATGAACTACTTTTTTGTGTCCTCTCTTACTTGCTTAATCTTTCTACCCTCCACTTCTCTAACTAAAACCATTATACCTCCAAAACCTTTCCGATTACTAGCAACCTCGTTCTAGACTGCAAACTTCCTATAACCTTCAAAAGAAGGAGTCTTGTAACCATCATGTTCATGAGTTTCCGTGAGACAAATTATATCTCTTCCTTATACTAGAGGGCCTACCCAAGGTCCTCTTCTCTAAGGATAACCTTTACAATTCCAACATGCAAGTTTTAACAATACTTGACAGGGCCTTGATTCCTATTTATTTTGGTGTTGAGAACTCAAACATGGCTCTCACAACTTTACATCCACGATTGACCTAACTCATTTCTCATTGACATCAATTCATTTCATTTCTAGTAAAATCATTCATTTCATTTCTAGTACTAGCAATTGCACCATAAGTGTGCAATGGAAATGCCAATAGGTGGGCATGACGAGGGATGTGAGTTCAATAAACGAGTGTGGTTAGAATCGTGAATACAATCAGAAGTAATAATGCAAGTAATGATATTCCAAGTGTTATTCCTTTAATAATAAGCCATGTGTTTCAAATTTTATTCCTTCAGTAGTAGCTAGCAAAGTAACATCATGGTACAATTTTTGAATTTTTATACATATTGTGTTGATATTGTCTTATTATAATGTGTATATTGAAGATTTTACGTTGTAATGACATTATTTTTCTCTAATTGGTGTTTATATTGTCTCGCAAAATGTCATTGAATATTGGGTTGCAACATCAAATATGGAAACTTGAATATAAAGGAACATGCCTTGTACATCTTGGAACTGCATGTGCTGAGGCAATTGTAGATGGTGCCCACGATCTCGTCGACATTATTTTTGCAAGTTAAAAGATTTGGCTTCTCCAACAAGTTCAACCATGGATGGGCGGCTTACTATCTCTCTAAATACCTACACCACTGCCATCACTATTATGGTCATATGTACATAACCTACGAAAGTATTAATATTTCAATTATTTGGTGGCTTTTAATTTACTAAATTGAGTTTACCATTCATCTATTCATCTAGAAACTCACATTCATACTTGATAGGAAAGTTGTGCACAACTACGCTCATGATTCATCTAGAAACTCAATTATCATTTATTGAGGTGAAAGGCCATGGAACATTAGGAATCATGACTAATACTCTTTGATGGATTCTTTACTGATTATGATGGTTGAACTAATATCAAGAGATAAATGAAATAGAGTGGAAGGTTTGTCTCTAATTGTCAAGTTTGTTAATATTCCTCCATTTGATTTATGTTAAGTGAGTGAATGAGCATAAACTCTCATTTCTAAACAACGATTCATCGGAGTTCATAAGAATAGATTTCTTTTAGGAATTTCATCAAATGGTTTTCATGCTTTATGCATGCTTTCACAATTGCATGCATATCTATTAGAGCACTTGTAGAATATAACATCCGATAAAGGTCATTTCTCCATTATGTTTTAATGGATGTCCATATCTTATTTCAAAGCTCCTATTTTGGCATAGGTCGGGAATATGCTAACATAGGTAAATTGATCAGGTTGGACACTGATGATTGTATTTTGTGAAACAAAACCGGTTCTTTGTGCCCATGTCTTCTATAAGATGCAATTATGGTATTTCATAATGTTACAAACAAAAAAACCACAAATAATGGTAGTTTGATTTCCAATTGGTTGTGGATAGTATTTAAAGCCATATGAAACATAATCCAAAGTGGTGGTAAGGACATGCATATGCAATTGAGGCTACTTAATTTGTCATCTCACCACCATGGATTAAGCTATGGTTTTATGGACACCTCGGCAAATTGTTAACCATGAATAAATGAATGAATGAAGGATTTTAATAACGTCCACGAGACCAAACAATCTATGGGACCAAGAGCCACAAAAAGAATCTGTCCATATAAAAACAAAACATTAGATCACAGAGGTTGCCTATTGATATTGCAAAAAGTTGACTCCTTTCTCGATGCCAGCTCTTCTACTATGAATCTTGATTAAAAAACTTGATATTTTGATTAGCCTTTCCTCTTGAAACAAATATGTTAGCTTGATAACACTTAAATTGTCCTTGTAACTACTCCGAATGTCATTATAGGTTGCACACTCCATAATGAAGTGCCATTCTGTCTCCACTACCCCCTTGACACAAAATACACACGTTCTTGTTTCCCATTCTTCTTTGGGTATTGTCCACCTACCGGTTTCACATCTAAGATGATACGAGCTGGTTCTCAGTTGGGCAATTAACATCTTTGCTTTCCAGTTAATTTCCGCTCCTATGTATGTCTTTTCTTCGTACTCCCATGTGGGGTTAAAATGGTTGATGTAGTATACTTTCTTTCGTCCTATCTGTCTTGTCCACATGGCTGTCCTAAATTTCTCTTTCACATATTTTTTATTTCCTCATTGGTATTTGGACATTCACACATGTTGATGTCCCATTTACTCATCCACTTGGTGTTTTGCTTCATCCACGTGCTTTTCCTTCTACTTAGTTCTGTTTCAACTAGTATTTCTAGCCATCGATGATTCTCCATTCCCTGCACCTTTTTTAAATAACTTAGAGTTCGAATCATTGCCGATGCTTCTAACGGAAAGGTACCAGATTCGGCCAAAAGAATCTCATATGGAACCAAGGCTTTAACTTTGAGGCTACTAGTTATTAAGTGCTTTTGGACCCTCTCTATCTGTCTCCAATTTAAGTCAAAAACACTACTGCCCCAAACTTCACACCCATATAGAATCACTGGTGTGACTAGTAGGCCAAACAAGGTATTTTGGTTTTCTAATCCCACACAATTGCGTTCTCGCACTGCTTCTGCAATGAGTATAGGGCCTTCCACCCCCTTGGATTCTTTTTGACCTACATGTCTCCCAATTAAGCTTATTGTGAAAGTCAAGCCCAAGATATTTGTATTGTTCCACTATTTCTAATGCGTTTCCTTCAAAAAGAAACTCATGTTGCCTCTTTTTTCTTCGTAGAGAAAAGATCATGATTTTTGTCTTGCTAGTATTCACTTGCATTCCCACCTCTTGGC
This sequence comes from Taxus wallichiana var. yunnanensis, assembly GCA_018340775.1. NCBI lineage: Eukaryota > Viridiplantae > Streptophyta > Pinopsida > Cupressales > Taxaceae > Taxus > Taxus wallichiana. Next base: position 264,304,784 of record CM031241.1, read on the forward strand.
AAAAGAGCTTTAGCGTTGTCAAATGTTCTATCAAACTTTGAGCAATTTTTGCAATTAGAATAAGATCATATGTATATAGAAGTAACTTTACAACATAGCTGGCTAGATGGATGCCTCCTCTCCTATAGTTTATCAATGTAGAGCCCAAACAAGATTGGAGATAGAGGACAGCCTTATTTAACTCCAATTTCACTAACAGAATATTGTGACATACCCTCACTTGTTCTGATTTTGGCCCAGACTTGCTCATAAAGCCTATGAATGGATATAGTGATTAGCTATAAGATGGCTCGACAACCCACAACCCCTCCAGCCCCTGTTTCAACACAAGAGACAGGTCGCATTTAGCCAATGCCACGGGTTCAACCTCCATTTCAGCCAGCTGTCCGTGATTCAAGGTTTCTCCAATCAGCGTGTCGACATTTGAGTCTGCTGGCATGGTAGAGACGGTACGAAACCATGTTCAAAGCCATCTGATTACTCCCAGAAAGAGTGCGATTACAAACTGATCCTGCTTCTACCAACACATGGAAGTTTGTCCTGCTTCTTCTATACCCAAAGTTGAATAATATTTGACAGGAAATACCCAAAGTTTGTCCGGCTTCAACAAACTTAACCCTATATAGCCTTTTGCCTAAATAGCCAAAATTGAAGGCCAATCTTCCTCTCTCAACTCTGTTCTAGTAAAATCATTCATTTCATATGACACGAAGCCCAACAACAAACAAAGACACTGGTGTATAAAAAACCTCGCTACACATGTTTTCGCTGTTTCTGCCGCTTTCAAATGGTCGAGGGTTCTTTTCACTTGATTTACGTCTGGGAAAGGGTACAAGTCCAGAGTGATTCGAACTCGGATTGTTTGCAAGGTTGGACATGCTTTTTCTCTTTTCTTCCCTTCTAGTTTAGTATACAATCTCAACTTAATCTCTACTTACGACATGGAAAACGAAAATGCAGCTGCGGAAATTTTGTATCAAAAAAATAAAAAAAGTTCGCAAAGGTTTCGTTCTACTATAAGTAGAAAACTTGCTTCTATTTGAATTGGCTCCACTCAACATTTTGAAGCTGAGCATATATTCCGAGCCGATTTCTTTTTCCTGCCAAAACCCTCAGAGAAAAACAAAGATTTTAGTAAACAAACACTGACACAACTCTTGACATTAGTAACCAAACCTGAAATTCGGAAAATAAACTCGCCTCATTTGGAAATGGAAATTGAATTGATGATGAACAATGTCAAGAACGCAATTTATTTGAAAAAACAGATAAAAGGTTTTCTAGTTTGATGAAGTTATTATTCTAGTAATGAGTTGCAGTACAAACGCATGGCATTTAAATATTGTTAACTATTCCATTATAAAGTTGTTACATTATCCTGAAAGCACGGAATAACATCATTAGCAAATAAAGATGTATTAAGAGCTTCTCGATCATCATACATAAGTAATTTATATCTGTCACGTACATCATGTTATAAGCCAAATTTTCTTATAAAAAGAAAGGTTGCTTGTTAGGAGGATCATTTCTGATGCAAGGAAAGTAAGGGAAACCATTCAAATAGGAAAAAGGCAGGATAAGCTATACATGTGTAGCTGCATTGGCGAAGGCAACTAGTGGAGATCAATTTGAAATCATATCAGAGAAAAGAATAATGTTAGGATAAACACAACCGCTTAGGTAGTTCTCTTGCTATTTGATTAGATAAATCCTTCTATCTGATTAGATAAATGAATAAATATTGAGCTAGTCAACACTTTAGTTAGTTAATTATTTAGTTTAATAATAACTATTTAAATAATTCTAGCACTAAAGTTGTGTATAAATGGGATAGAGGAGCATCATTTTTGTTTATGAATCATTACTGTTACTTGCACCCAATGTTGAGATGTGGACGTCATAGGGATGTGGAGGAAAGAGTAAACAAAACAAGAACTTGCAGGGCATGAAATGATATGAACGTGAAACATGTTACATCATTGAGAAACTATATCGATACGGAATCTTGTTGTTCCACTCTTCCGAATTTGAACATATACAATCTTACAATTTTGCATAGCGTTGGAAAGAAAAAGAAGGGGATGTGCAAAGGTCCTTTATTGAACAAACTGTTGAAAGTGCAGTAAAAGTCAAACTTGTTAATCAATGTTGTGTATGTTGATTGTTGCCTTCTGCAAGGTGATGCCTTGTGATTTGTATATTGTTATAGCTTATGGCCCATTCCATCTTAAGGGGTATTTGTTTGCGGATGCCACAAGCAATGGGAACTAATGGTACATATTTTGGCTTGCCACCATCCCATCATAGAAGCATGTAATGCAATGAATCACTCTAATATGATTTCTGCTTAAATCTTGAATTTCTACAAGAAGAAAACACTTCAGGAAAATTTGAGAAAATAGAAGAGCTATTCCTAGCTGAAACTTTATGAAAAGTATAATGATTGTTCTTATAAATAGAATTTGCAGCCAATGTAACTTTTGAAGTTGATAGCCACAAATGTAGGCAATTTGGGGTTTTTGTGCCAAGTCTATAAACAATAACAAGAACTTGGCTAAAAGTGCCATCTACTAGCTCAACAACAACCCACAAGTGGTGAGCATAAATTTTTGTCCTGTGCATGAGAGTACTTTGTCTTCTAATTGATCATCATAAGGTTTTGTCGAGGTTTTTTCCTTGTATGCTTGCAATGCTATGTGCAATTGACACACCTTATAACTTGGACATTTGTGTTTTATGCATGGAAAGCAAATTGTTAGTTGTATACAAGTGTATTGAGAATGAAACAACCTCATTCTTCTAGTGACAAGGAGGCATCGATTCAAGATATGAGAAGGTTCAAATCCTCTAGTTTTGGCTGTACTTCCTAACATTGAACAAAGGTTATGGAAAGTAAAATGGCACAGGTTGTAACCTTGCAGGCAAAAAATTATCTAGTGTGACCATTGTACTGAAGCTGCACCAAAAATTGTTCCATATGATGTTCATGCATACATTGGTACATCTTGCATAGGTGATAGTTGACCCAAGTCACCAACAAGAATAATTGACCTCCCACCAAATGTCATGATTTTATGTTAGGAGAATGCTTCATGCAGGTGTTGGTAAATGCGAAACAACAACCTTGGGCCTACAAAGCTCATTTTATCAATGAGAATGCATTGCACATATGCCCCAAAGATTCTTGAAATGTATCAAGTGCCTAACCCTTGAGGTTTCATCTCCTTTCTAGGTATGTGAAGGCTCACATGTATTGTTGTCTCATTAGTATTGATGGTCGCAACTCTTGTTGGAGTGAGCAATAACAAGGGTGGGTTGTTCTTCCCCCCATGCTCAAACAATGCAAGCTTGAGGGTGTTTATGAGGTGTGACTCACTTGTGCATGTAGTTCCTTGGATGGTTATTTTCAGTGGGAGCACCATATCATTTTGAGAAAAATGGTGAAGAATAATGTCAAATGCAAGGCATTGTGTAGTTGACAAAGTTTCTGGAGCATGTGAGATGGAGCAATCAAGATGTGGGATTCAATGGTTTGTTTGGTTATACTCTATAAAGGATTTGGAAATGGCTTGCAATGATGGTAGACAATATTATTGCTCCTAACATGGTTGATTGCAGAGTCATGATGGTCAAGCATGTTCAGCTCACCCTCTCATTGAGATGGCAGGAACCATCCGGCAAGTTCTCGAGAATTATGTTCAAGCATGTCATCACCAACAAGGTAATCATCTAGAATTTGATCATTGCTAGAAGATGTATGGTCAATGTCATGGATGGTAGGAGGCACCCATGCACTCCCATTTCAAGCAAGGATCTCTTTGGTGGAGGCATATATGTTTGCATCGATGTTGCCAAAGGTTTTGTATAATAAAAACTTGCTGCAAAAAAATCCTTCATAGTAAACATGGGTTTAGGTAGAACAACAAAATATTGGAAAGAGACATGGACAATCGATGGCACCTCCTGCCTCTTCCTTTTGTTGTTGCTACAATTGTCATAAGACCATAATCTTGCAACTTCAGTAAGTGATAATGACTAGTGGAGATGGGCATGCAATGTATGCATCAATGAAGCATGAAGTTGAATTTGAATTGGATTCACATTGGGAAACATGACGCAGAACCTTTCACCAACATTTGAAGAAATGAAACAGCAACAACATATTACAAGGGAAGTTTTTGCATTAAATGAAAAGCTCCCTGTGGTCACTCCAGTTTGACAGTGATTTACAGAGCTTCTAGGTTGGCTTTTTTCTCTTCCCTGTGTGGTTTTTCTAATTGCAAATGTGAAGTGGTAAGTGTTGGGAGTTTTATGAAGGATTTAATTTGGCAGAATCTCAAACTCTATGTTTCTCCCAGATTGTGGTTTGTAAAAACTCAAAGAAGAGGTCAAATTAAAAATCCCGTTGTTGCTAAAACCCATCCTATGGATATAGCTGCCCTGATTAATCCAAAACAAATTAGAAACTTAAAAAAATGTAATGGCTGTGAGTGAATTCAATCGGCCATGGATAACTGGGCACATGTGTGCAAACCTTCTGATTGTGTATGACTGAGGGAAGAACTGAAATCTGTTGCCAAGAAAATTATCAGTGTTAAATCCCATATTTCCTCTTCAATGATGTTTCCTAATAATGCTTCTATGTCCATACCTTCTCCTGCTTCAAAGACCTTGACCTTCCCATCCACAATTGGTTTCTATGCCATGCAGCGAGTTTAAGAAAAGGGAAAAGGACCTCAGTGACCAGAGGGAGGTTGTGGTAATCCAGTAAGACCACCTTACTGCTCTGTCCTCCAAATTGACTAATCATGACAAGACCCTTGTTTAGAATCCATCTAATTCTGAGCAGATTGATGGTTTCGATGATCTGAGGGAGGATGTGCGTGTTAATGCTGGGAAACTGTAAAGTGTTTATGATATTTGTAGCAGAGGTCCTTATGCTGTGGAACCGTTGCCAAAGATCAGATTCATGGTGAAGCAGCCTTGGCTGGAGCCTGATGAGGAGAAAAGCCAACCATTGCAAGTTCTGCAGATTAATTTTCTTTTTCCTTTTCATATTTGGTGATATATTTTTGAGCAGATATGGGGGTAGGCTGTTGATGATCCTTGTTGATACTGGTTGTACCCATTGGACGACATCTAGTGTTATCCCATGTCAATACTGGTTACTTAGACAGTAGTGTTGATGGTTGGTATATTTTTCGTAGAATTAGCGATGGGATGGTAGGAGTATCACCTGCCTGTTGGAAGGCAGCAAAACTGATATATGTTGTTATCTCTGTTCTTATATTCTCTATAATATAGCCTGTTGTCACTTAATAAAAAAACAACTTTTGCAGTATCTATTCTTATTGCATTTATGGCCTGCAATGATGATGACTTTGAAGTTAGAAATGTGTTTTCTATGGGCAGTGGCACTTCTCCACATACCCTCATCTGAAATGTGATAAAGCTTTAGGTATAGCAAATGTGCAGTTGTTCCATTCTGTTACCCTCTTAGCGAGAAGCCTGTAATTTATGATATTAATACAATTAAAACAAACATACCGTCAAAACACATTAAAGATACAGTTTAGACTGTAACTGACAGTAAAAAAATGCTGTAGAATCCATCACGGTATGTTTTTAGAACAAATAAATACTTTGGAACCATAGAAAATATCATTATCAAACATAAAAATAGTCCATTTGAAGACTAAATCTGCTTGATCCATAACCAATTAAAAACCTTAAGAATCAATTGAGAAAAAAAAATTTACTCTGTCTGTCTGAATCATAGAACCCAAATAAAGTCTGTCTACTCCTGAAGGTTGAGACTAATGTAACCACAGGCATTGTATGGATGGCAGTGAAGCCATAGGCTTAAAGGAATTAGATGCAGGACTAAATTTATACTCCAAAATATTGCCATCATGTGGAATAAAACAAGAAGCAGTAAAATCATAGGCTCAATAAGAATATTAAGCTTCCTGCTAAACAAGAATGGCATGAATCCAAGGTAAATTTTATTTTGGTTCCCTTCAGATACCTTAGCAGCATTAGGAATAAGGGAAAAAAGAACAAAACAAAAAAAAAAACAGAACACAAGCAGACAAGGAAACAGAGACCTATGGTGCTCTTCTTAAAAGGGATTGAACAGTGCTAGTTGATAGTTTTGTGAAGGATGGAAGAAAAACGGATCTTACTGCCATCTGACTCTGCTCTTCCACACTTCGTTTGTCGTCAACCCTACCCTTCCATGCCCTGTATTCTGGCTACACTACAGATCCCACAATATCATGAATACATAACAAAGGAAAATAATACATGAAAATAAGAGAGCCAAAATAATATTTTGCTTTTGAGAATGCTTTCATGCCAAAGAGATGACAATCTACCCTGCCTGGCAAACATGATCGAAAATGAGTATGTAGAGATCTATGGTTATTAGGTAGAGAGCACAGAACACAAATTTTAACTGTTGCCATGTTTGTCAATGAATCCACCAACATTAACCTCTTCATTGAATCTTTCTAATGAGCGCCATCGCCGCCATGCTTGTGGCGTCCAACATTCCGGAGATTCTTCGCTCTTGCCAACAGATCTGATGCACTAATTCTCTCAAACACTGGCATCAACAACACAAAAGCAAAACATACATGAGAGAAAATAAAACCAAAATGATATACACAGGAGTTGTAAGGGTGAAAGAGTTTGGGAGTTACTCTTGCGCTACAAGCCGGCTGGCAAACTGTAGAAGGTGGAGAAAATGTTGGGAATGGAGGTAAATTGTTGCTGTGATTGTTCATTGGATGCACCTGCTACTGTTGCAGCTGTCAGAGAAGAACAGCCTGCAAACAAAGAGGAGGGATAGAGCCAAAAGAATCCTGCCCTGCTATGATTGACAGCTCTTTCTTATGGGCCTTTTAGCTGAATTTTGATGGAGGCATGGCTCCCTTGTCCTGGCCTTGTGCAGGATCTGCAGAAATAGATCAGTGGCCCATATCAGATCAATGTTGTTGAAAATGAAATAAGTAAATAATTAAAAAAAAATTGAAAAAATATACAGCTGTCGATTGGATATGGACAGCTAAACTGCGTTTCATAGTAATTATGATCGCCTATTGGCATAATTAATGGAACAAATTAGTAATAATTTCCTCGGCAAAAATAGTGTTCTCTCTCTCTTGAGGAGCTGAAACGTTGGACAATTTTATTTGGTAACCAACAACATGATGTGTCTTGAAATCACCAACTGAAAAATTATCACCATCTTAATTATTTTCTTCCAGTCTTCTGTTATTATTATTATTATTAATTTATTAAGGTTTTGCTTTGTTCTCTGTTCTTCGTGACTACTTTAAAAGGGCTTTTTGGTGGTTATAACTTATAACTTATAATTTAATATTAAAAGGTTTCTGATCATTCTTGGTTGGTTGAAATGAGATATCCCATTAGCCTATATGTGGCCTTTTTTAAGCTTTTGCATATGAGGATTGGGTTGAGGTGTATGCTTTAGGTTTGTTATAATGGTATTATCTGTTTTCGATGTCTGAATTTGCCTAGTTATGATTTTATGCAATCTCCAATTGTAATTGTTTATGCTGTATGCTGGCCTACAAACTAGAGTTAAAGTTAAAATTATTCTTGCAACTTCTTTGAAAGAAATTGAGTCTATGTTTTAAAGAATTGATGATCTGTTTTAATATGCTTTGCTGTGCAGGGTCATATATCACTGTATGTGTTAGCTAGGATAATATACAGACTTTGGCTTGGATAAAACAATAAACTCAATGCTGTGCACCTTTATTTGTGCATTCGTGTAGTTTTTTCTCACCTTTTTTTACTGCTTTTCAAGAGTCTATAAGGTCGCAACAATGAAAGAAATCGTTACCATCCAAGTGGGCGGCTTTTCAAATTTTATCGGGTCTCATTTTTGGAATTTCCAGGTAAGATTTTTTGTAAACATGAAATTCTGGTTTCTGTCTCCATGTGGCTGGTGTCTGCTTTGACAGATACTTCAATGGCTTTTGTTCTAGGTGCTAGACTAACCAATCATAATTGTCATGTTATCTTGTAGATCTATACAGCTTCCATGTGCTTTTTTTAGAGCAATGAAATATTTACTTGTATTTTGCATCTAAGAGGTGCCTCTTCTCATAAAATTTGCTTGGAACTTTCAGCTGATATTTTCTGTATTTAGCCCACAAGCAGTGGGATTTGAAACTAGGTTATCATCATGGCAAATCTTCCACTTTAACTCTATGCAATGGCTAGTAAGCAAAATATTAACTGTTGTCTTCTCCTATTTGGAGCACCCAGGAGTCTATATGTTTTTTTAAGTTAACAAATGCCTTCTACAGTAATACCTGTATCTAATATTTCGTACCAAAATGACACCAGTTGTCTTTTAGCTGGAACAATGGAGGCTGACAACAGGTCCCCCACCATTGTAAACCAAAAAAATCTGAAGACTTCAACAACATCAGGACTGGGTGCAATTACCAGCACATCACATCAGTGGCCATAGCCAACCCAGAATTCGAAAGACTATATTTTATTACTAGGAAGTCCAGTTCTATTCAGAGCTTTTACACTAGAGGACAGCTTTTACCTGAGAGAAGCATTTTGACAAACAATAGGCGTGTCTTCAGTATGCTTTGACATTTTGCATACATGTCTATCAGGGAATTTGTAAGTACTACATTTGATAGAAGCCACTTCATATTACTTTGATGAATCTCCATTTCAAGTTCCAAAAATTCAAGATTGGCATAAGCCTGGGGACAAAGCTGGCCAAAGTGGTTGAGTTTTGGCTTTAACTGCCAAGTTGAATTGCTCAAAAGCTTTCAGGGCTTATTTATCAAGCCCACTTTGTGCATATAATGCAATGAATGTGGTGCTTAAATGTGCCTTTTCATTGAGCAAATTAGTCAAACAATTCAAGTGCCTTCTGTATGCATCCACATTTTGCATACATGACTATCAGGGCAGTCCCACCTACAACACTTGACAAAAGCTGCTTTGTAATAATTTTTAATGGATCTCCATACCCTGTTTCAAAGCTCCCATTACGGCACTTGCTTGAAGTATGCTTGTGGAGGTTGCTGAGATTGGTTTTTCACCCCAAACACATGCCCATTTTGGGCACATCTGGCAATTATTGCAGTATACAAGGCCACATTTCCTTCTGTTATTTTGTCAAATAATTCTTGTGTTTTATGTCTGTTATGCAATTTGTAAACTTATCTTTCAGGGTTGTCACAACTATGACATCTGAGAAAAAGATACTTGCAAATGCTTATGATGGATCTCCATTCTGTTCTAAAGCTCCAAATATGACTTATGCTGGGAGTAAGCCAGAAAAGGTTGCCGATTTTGCCTTTACACCTGCCAGTTGCATTTACTTAAAAATCTTCAAGGCTTCTTCATCAAACCCAATTTGTGCAACGGCAATGATTTTAGTGCATGAGACCGTGTTTCGTAGTCATTTTGTGCAAGGTCTGTGTCCTCTCTATCATCCACGCTTCAAAAATAAGTATCTGAAACCATTACCATAAATTGAGAAAGATCTGAGGGCCATAGAGTGATACGGAGAACCTATGATCTCAGAATTTGATTAATAAGTATGAAGATCTATATTCAAACATAGAGTCATCAGACTTGTAACATTTTCTGCCACAGAGAAGATCTCCAAGTCTAAATGAAGGAAAGGTCCATTCATGCAGCCCTGTAGAAATATCCAAGCTAAACAAGTGCCGAGGAAATCCTGAAGCATGCTCTAATCATTTAAAACAGATTGCCAAGATGCCTGCTGACTGCATACAGGTACTACCGAAAACAAGTATCCCCTATGGATGATATAACATCCCACATAACCAAATTCTAATATCTTAGTAGAAATGTATAGCATCTCATCATATGATGTTCAGTGAGGCTTATATTCAGAACCATCATATCTCGAAAACATGTTTTGGATGGAAGAAGCATTCAATAATCAGCCAATAGGCTCCTTTACGTGGGAAAGCCCCGCTCTCTGAGTCAGACCCGGAGAACTGCAAGATGCTAGTAAATTCGTTTGACGCTGGGAACGTTGTAATACATAGCCGGGAAATTTGTTGGATGCCGGAAAAGTTGTAAGCCACAGCTGAAATATAGTTGGAACTGTTGGCAATCATAGCATGCTCTCCAAAATCCACAGGTATGCAATAACTCTGACTGCTGAGCTGTCTCTTCTTTGAAACTGTAACGCTCTCAAAAGACTGGCAGTCATCCTCAAGAGGCATTGAGACTGTTTCACCAAATGCAATGAACAGATGTTCAACCTGATCAGTTCTCCTCTGACAGCATACTCACAGTCTGTGGCAAAATAAGAGCTTTGTGATAGGATATGGACATCCATGGAGCACCAAAACAGCTAAAATCCACACAGAGATTTCTCAAAGCCGTTACAAACTGTATGGCCTCCTCTTTCAAGCCCACAACCTTATGCTGCACCTGCCGCATTCCAGGGCTGAAAGCTGAAGCCCTCTTCATGTGCTTGACTGTGCAACTTCTTGATCTCTGCCATCACAGACTACCAGCTCTTACACTGCTTCGTCAGTCTCACTCTCACCTGCCCAAAGCATGCACCCCTTTGTAAACTCTTCTATATATCTTCAACCATGACAAGTGCGGAAGTTTAGTAGACAGATGCCAAGTGTTTGACCAAATGACAGAGTGAGATATCTTTCCAAATATGGAGTGCTTATAGTTTCACCTGGTATGAGCAACAAAGTTGAGGCCAAACTGGTTGGATGTGGTGAGTGCTTGCAATGGAGCAGACTCAGCATCAAATTTGTCTTTGGTGGAAGTTACGGGAATCGAATCTCTGATCCTTTTGAAAATAAAGTCATCTGTGGTCTGCCTCTCCTTCTTGAATCTATTCCAACCACAGGGTTGAAAGATAACTAAAACCTTGTGCTGTGTGTGTCGAACAAACAACTGGCATCTTGATCGGTTTTCCACATTTGCGGGGATGTTGGCAAGAGAGCTGAGCAGAGTAACTAGCTGCAGCGCTGCTATAATGTCCCCTTTTCGGAATTAATTACTTCTGGATACCTGAAGCCTATTTTTATTATTTTCTGTAGGCTAAGGGGAAAGTGAAAGAGGAAAATAAATTAATTTAAGTGGTCCAAAGATATTTTATATTTTAATTGGAAAAAGGACACTTAAATTATATTTTTAATTCAAAAAGCATTATTAGAATAAAATAATAATAGAAGGTTGACTTCTATTATTAGGCTCTTAGTTAGATTTTATAAATAAATAAAGCTGCATGCTTTTGTAAATCCTAATTTTAGGATAAGGGGTGGAAAAAGTATTATTTAAAGTGTTTAATCCTATTTTTAGGATGGGGTGCCCACTTTGGAGTGTTTGGGAGTTATAAAAGCAGACTTGGGGGTTCATTGTAACACATCTTGAAATTCATCAATTATTTTCTTTGTCTGCAAGTGGCGTTTTGCTTTTGCATTAGTAATAGAGGATGAAAACCCTCATTTAAACACAGATTTGAGGACGAAAACCCTCACATTTGAGCTTGGTAATTCCATTCAGGGGTTGCAGTGACATTTCAAGGTGTGATTGTTCCGTCCAATTCAAGTCCAGGCTATTGTATTCAGAATGTCTGTGTATTGTTTTATTGTATCTGATTGGAAATAAATAAATAAAAACTGGTTTTTCCATATTGGTTCGCTGTTTTTATTCAGATTATTATTGTTGTTGTAAAAGTTCATTTTCAATACTTGCTCCTAGGATTTAAGGAAATATCCAGATTTGTTAGAAAGTATTTTTTAGGGATATTACAGTGGTATCAGAACAAATTTCCTCCCAGCCCGTGGATGGGAAATTTATTAAAAAAGAAGGGGGGGAAAACAAAAAAAAAAAGAAAAAGAAAAAGAAAATCAAGCATGCAGCCCCGTAGAAATATCCAAGCTAAACAACCATGGTGGGGTAAGATTTCTATTTTTGATGGTACTAATAAACTTTCTGTGAGATCATGGTTGCTAGAATTGGAGGCATACTTGCTATCAAATCCTATGTGTGTGGATGATGCCCTCAAATTCATCCCTTATCATTTGGAAGGGATAGCAAAGGATTGGTGGTATCATTTGATAAAGACCCAAGGGGAAGAATTTATCTGCTTCTTTGATGACTTCAGCCAAAGGTTCATGGAGAGGTTCGATGTACGAGGACAAAGGTGAGCAAGGGTAGAGGAGGAAATCAAGGAGCTTGAGCCCGAGAAGGAAGAGAACTCCAATCCGCAAGTTGATGATGAGAGTTTGGTGGTGAAGGCTCAAATTCCAAATGATGAGGACTACTTTCAGTTTGTTGCCTTGTTCGGGACAACAGTACAGGAGGAGATACATGAGGAGCAGATTGCATGGGATGCAAATTATGTGGTAAGAGGTACATCATCTTTGTTATTGCAGCAGATATTATCATGATGACATTCCACCCATTGTGGACAAGGTTGCTAGGGAATTGATACAACAAAGTCAAGTTATTCTGAAGACAAAGAATGATGAAGATCTTGATGGTACTCCAAGGTATGAAAGGAATGAACATGTGTCAAATTTATTGCTGCATATCAAATCATTTCAGATTTGCTTTCTTCATGAGAAGTATGGTAATACAAAGTGTAATATGGAGCATGTGGGTCCTCTGTTCCAATTTCATGATTGTGGGCATTATGAGAGCTACATATTTTGGCAAGAGCTCTCTCATTTGATAGGTACAGTGCAAGGATTTTGGATCACTTTAGCATGTTCTGTCTCGTGCACTTGGCACTTGAACTGATGAGTTACAATTGCTTGAGGGCAAGCAATTCTGGGAAGGGTGGACTAAATGCTGAATCGATTACATGTGGATACCTGTGCCTATTTTTATTATTTTCCATAGGCTAAGGGGAAAGTGAAAGAGGAAAATAAATTAATTTAAGTGGTCCAAAGATATTTTATGTTTTAATTGGAAAAAGGACACTTAAATCATATTTTTAATTCAAAAAGCATTATTAGAATAAAATAATAATAGAGGTTGACTTCTATTATTAGGCTCTTAGTTACATTTTATAAATAAATAAAGTTGAAAAGGAGTTGCTTTTGTAGAAAATCCTAATTTTAGGATAAGGGGTGGAAAAATATTATTTAAAGTGTTTAATCCTATTTTTAGGATGGGGCCCACTTTGGAGTGTTTGGGAGTTATAAAAGCTGACTTGGGGGCATCGTAACACATTTTGAAATTCATCAATTATTTTCTCTTTGGTGGCTTTTGCTTCGCATTACGGGAGGATTAAAACCCTCTTTACACTTTGAGGACGAAAACCCTCATCTGAGGTTGCAATTCCATTCAAGGTTGCAGTGACATTTCTGCGATTGTTCCAACTCCACAGGGTTGATTCGATAACGTTGGTATTGTTTTATTGTATCTAGTTGGAAATAAATAAATAAAAGACCGTTTTTTCTTATTGGTTTGCTGTTTTTATTCAGGGATTGTTTGTTGTAAAAGTTCATTTTTGAATCAGAGTAAGCTCAGGATTTAACAAGAATATCCAATGTTAAAAAGTATTTTTCAGGATATTACAGTGCAGGAGATGAAGCAGATAGCAGGCACTAGTTTGGAAAAAACCACTGCTTGTGTAAAGCACGGAAGAGAATCAAAGTAGGTGAAGAGAGGATTTGTAAAGTTGGAAACCTTTAATGTGGTATCTAAACTCGCAAGAAAAAATCTCTGAAGGCCATGAATTGTGATATATGTTGCATTGAATTTGGATTTTACCAAGAATGCTCTTGTATTCTTTGCAGGAAGGCTACTGACCAGAGCGTGGGGGAGTATAGTTCTATTCGATGTGAAGGGAAACTAAATGAAGAGTTTGTTTGCTGGGCATGTTGACCACCTAGAATGTGCTCCTCTTTGTCACATGATAGGTGTTGAGTGAAGCGTGGTTTAGATGTGGAATATTATTGTAGGCGTTGTGATAAGAAGATAGGTGACGGCACATATTGTGTGGGCTTACTTCGTGTATTAATCTCCCTAGAATTATGAGCTGACATTTACAAGAACTTGGGTCTTGCATTATGTATGATGCAGGGCACACAAGGGACTGCAAGAGGAAGCTTGCAAAATGTTATTGATTTGGATGTAAAGAAGCTTCATAGTGGAATGAATCTGAAAGAAATGTAGCCTTGTGGACTGCAATGGTGGCAAGATATGTAATGCGTGGCTGGTGACGATGCTCTCAAACTCTTTATAATTGCATGATATGCACAAAATGGTGTTCTTGACAAGGCTTCAAGACTTTTGAAGCAATGCCTCAAAGAAATGTGGTCTCATGCTCTGTGATGATTATAGGATATGCACAAAATAGTTTTGTTGAAAAGGCCTTGGAAACTTTTAAGCGGATGCAATTGGTAGGTGTAAAACCAGACTCCGCACCCTTTTCCACCATCCTCCCAGAAATTGGGACCCTTACACCAGGGAATGGACATCGATCAAAGCATAATGGAAAGGGGATTCTTGTTAGATGTTGTTGTTGCGAATGCCCTTGTAGATATGTATGCAAAATATGGAAGTATATACAAGGCATGAGAATTGTTTGACAAAAGGCCTAAAAAAAGTGAACCCATACACTCCAATTACACACAAAATGGCCGTTGCGAGGATGCTCTCAAACTCTTTGAACAATTGGAGCACTCTAGAGATAAGATAAGATAATTTTATTACTGTCCAACAAATGACCACAAAAGTAGGTCAAGAGAACAGCCTAACCATGTAAGCCTTGGTTGTTTTTTAATAGCATGCAGTCATGCAACTTTAATGGATGAGTGTCGTAGACACTTCAGTAGCATGAGTAACTCTTATTGCATCACACCTACAATTGATCATTATGTGTGAACGGTTGACGTTCTTGGCTGTGCAAGCTATCTCGAGGAAACTCTAAACTTTTTCATTAAAATACCAATCATATATTTTGCTAAATGCTCCGTGTTGTGCTGCATTACAAAATTAGAGATAATGGGGAAAGAATCAAGGTATGGATGTTGATTAACTGATTGGTGTTCTGATTCAGAGCTTTGTAGTGGAAAACCTTCCCATCGTTTTTTATTGGCGTAACCATTGCACCTCTTTTCAGTGCAATTGTTAGTTTAGATATAGCTGGCATTTATAACAATACTCACTTCCTCTGACACCAGTAAGCACTTATAAACACCATAACTAAAGCAACTGACTGTCTCCAACTAGATGTGTGAAATCCAATTGCTGCTGCTCATTACACAAAACTCCAACAGAACTGCGAAATGACCAGATCCAAAAATCACTGCTGAAAGTTGAAACCATTCTTTCCTACTAGAAAGATCTTCCAACATTGTTTGGAGGAGTCAAATACTCTTCCTCCAACAATGTTTAGTACCACATATGCTTGTTTGGTGCAGCTTGGGTTGGCCTGATTGTTAAGGCTCGTGTACTCCGTAGTGGAGGTCACAAGCTCAACTCCAGAGGGGGTTGGGATTCTACACCCGATTGAACAAAATATAAGGTAAATGGAAATGACCCCCTTGTGGAATGCTTGCATAAGTTTGGGTCTCATACACCAAATTGGTGTCTCACTTCACAGTGACCTAAAAAACTATGCTACCTTTACCATTCACTAAGTCAAGGAACTACAGGAAGCTGGGTGGCATTATTTTGACTCACCAAGTCAGAAGAAAAGGGCTCAGATGCTGATGTATGAGTAGAGCAGGACACCACTAAACAGATCCACTGTTGGTTGCCTACATGCTTTAGAATTGCCAATTGATTGGGAGATTCATACAATGTAAAGCCGCTAGAAGATTAACATCAACACCACCTTTGACACTGCATCTGCATCACTTAAATATTCCTAGCTCTCTTCAAGTATTCAGCTATCATCTTTGCATTCAAAGTAGCTCCTCCAATTCGCAACCTGGGCACCATACTCTTAAGAGACCCTAGATTTCCATCAAAATTCACTGGTAGCTGCTGATGTGCCAGAGCTGAGTTTATTTATTGTTTCTTTTTTCTTACTTGCAAATTATAAAGTAATCTGTCATCCATGTCTGAGAGATGACATAGTCAATAACATAATAAGCATGAAACTCTCAAAGCCAATGTGTGCATGGAAGAGGCAATGTTTACAGCAGTATTTACACTTACATGCCTTTAAATGTCTTAAATCCATATAAATCATAGTTACCTAAGACTCCGGAATGGCAAAAAAATCTAAATTTTGGGGACAGCTAATTAAAATAATATATAAATATTTAAAATATAAAAATAAAGTGACTAAACTATAAAAATAACTTGGAAGAGACTTAAATAAGCTGAAATAAAACCATTTGAGACTTAAATAAGTTGAAATAAAACCATTTGAGACTTAAATAAGCTGAAATAAAACCATTGTGATTGATCAATTGACAATATCTGATATTCATATCATTAATTTGAAAATTTGAAATACACCAACAATTGTCAATATTACAAAAAAAGAGTACAAGTTACAACTCAAAAATCAGAATCATCATCTGAAATAACATCCATGAACTCCTTGCTAGAACTATCATCCTCATCCTCAACGGAGATCCCAATCAATCCCCGTTGCATAATATTGTCCTCTTCTACTTGCCTCGGCTCCTCGGGATCTACATCCCATCGTAATGTTGGGGTTCTCCTTGTACTTAGTTTTCTTGTGATCTATGAGACGCAAAACATTGAGTACAACCACAAGTTTCTCCGCTCTCTTAGAGGTAACTCTATTCCTCTTAATAAACTAGATCCAACCATATGTTGACCAATTCCTCTCAGCAACAAAGGAACTAAAAAACTGGAAAAGGAGGTGAATTGCAAGTGTTTGTAGCGGTCTTGAATGCCCATATAGTCACGACCAACTCATTGGTTTCTCCTATGCCAATGTTACTTTGTCCATCTTTGTTGAAGTTTTGTACCAATCAAGTTTAGTGAATTTGAGCCACTCCTTTTGATTAATGAAGCCTCCTTTGCACTATACTTTTGAAGGGCCTTCATAAATCCCTTCTTCACCTCCTTGTCCTCTAAAGGGATAACTCCATGTGACCTCTCTACATACTATTTTGGATTAAGTGCATATGCAACCATATGAAGTGGCGTGTTCAACTTCTCCCATCTATGTTGAATGATGGGCTGAATATGTTCATGGTAGAACTCCAAAGTGGGGTCCCTCACCCAAATAGCTGCCTTCATTTGGCCAAGCATGCTATCAATGCACTCATATATCTCACCAAGATTGGGGCTATTAGAATCCCCATATTTGATGACGCTAAAAACTAGAGATATAATTGATGTGATGTATTTCACATCGGCCAAAATGTCTCCCTCACCACCACTTCCTTCACTCTCTTCCCTTCCTTTGTCTTAGACTCATTCCACCTAGTCCAATCTTGTGTCATGATCATAACTTGTAGGGGCTCCTGTAACTCAAACATCCTTTCCAACAAAATAAAATAGGATGTAAAACGGGTAGACTTGGTTTGAGGAATTCTTTCCTCGAATAACTTCAAAAGAGTGCCAATGATGTGTGGTGATTGCATATGAACATGTACACCTCCCTAGCTCCTCAACCATTATCGTTTTGACCCATCGAATCTTTCCTTTGTCTTTCAATGCATTGTTCATGGCATGCACGCAACACAAGGTCCAATAGATATAATTGTAGGTACCCTCCACTAGCTTGCTTGTTACTTTGCACACATAAGTTGTTTTTGTGATTACTGGTACAATATTTTTAGGGCCAACTTTCAATGGATTCCTTCAAAATCTGAACTCGACATCTTTCGCTTCCCAAAACAATTAATTGTTCTCAAGAAATACGTGGTCCATTTTTTACGAGACAATGATATTGATGATTGGGAAGGTGTCTAATATCCGTCCACCCATCCATGACAATGTTGCATCCATGTGACACCCATGTGGTCATCATCTCCTCCATTAATAAATTAACCTTGGAATAATTTCCATCCAAGATTGTTGTCCTAATTTTGGTGTCTCTAGGGGCACATAACTTGAACATGCTTTTTCCACCTTGGCCATAGTCTCCTTGTAATAAGGAGAGCGAGCAACATGAAATGGGATCCTAGTAGCATAAAAAAAAGATTCCCATAGCATCATTGGCCTCTTCCCTTGCCTTCAAATCAAACATATCTACAATTGGATTGGGGTAGCCCCATGGTCTTTTTCTTCCCTCTATTTTCCAAGAATTGTCACCTCAAAACTAAAACTAGCCAAAGTATTCTTTCAAGTCCTATGAGAGTTACAAGAGGTGGTAGATCAGTGTCAATACCACAAACTTCTCGAATGTCGTTTATGGTATATCCATTATAAAGTTTTACCATCTTTGTTCTCTAATCAAGTGAAAGAGCCTTACAAACACCAACCCCCCTTCCTATAAGACGCACCAAATGTGCATTGTCCCAGGTGATGCTGCCATGCCTATTATTTGAACATATATTGTACTTCTATAGTTTATTTCCTCTGCTAGACTTGGGCTTTGCAACTATGTGAGCCAATTGTTGCATGAATGTCTTCTTTTTATCAAATGGTTCCATGTCGAATTTGACCAACATTTGAGAGGGCCAATTGATAGCTCTCCCAACCGAACTACTAATATGTGTTGCCACTACATTTGCCTCACTTCTACTTAACCCCCATGAAATGTCCCTTTCTCTAAAATAACAAGTCGAAGACCCTTAGCCCAATTTTGTTTCCCGACGGCTAAGGGGTGAATAAAAGGAAACTTAGTCTTAATGAATTAATTATAAAGTGCATAAAAAGAAATTTTATCAAAAACACTTATATTAATTTATTAATGACTAAATAAAAAAATAAAAGGGAAAGTCACTTTATGTTTTTAATTTCCTCCTAGAGGAAAATGCGACCCATGTAGAGAGGCAAAAAGCCAAAAAAATAAAATGAAGGAAAAAAAGGTGATTGGTGGTTGTGGGTGGCTACAAAGCCAAGACTTGTTATAAAAGCAAGTCGACTTGCTTGGAAAAGTATCTCTTTTATTTTATGAAAATTTTGAATTTTGTGTGAGCTTTGTAAGCTTTGCATAACAACTCCAAAGGACAAAAACCCTTTGAAGTTAGCTCTAGAGGACGAAAACCCTCTTGAGGACTAGAAGAAGAACGAAAACTCTTCTTCTATTGTGTGAGGAGGTTCTATTCAGGAGCCTTCATTGATTTTCAGAGGTCTACTTCAGTTTTCCAGCAGTGTATGAAGGCTGTATTTTGCAGATCTAGGCAAGGGTTTGAAGGAGAATAATTGTTGCTGTGATTCCCTTTCATTTCCAGCTTATTCAGGGTGGAGTGACCCATATAGAGAGTTGTTTTGGAGTGTTTTAGAGCTATTTTGGATCAGATCTGTATTGCTGTTCCAACATCATATTTTTAGATATCAAATCAGCCACTTTGTGTAATTTTTGGCCCAAGGAATTGGTGTTTTCAGCTGTGTCTGTGAAGGGTGCAACTGCAGATTTTTAATAAATATTTCAGCCTTCAATTGGGTTCCAATCTGGTACTTTTCTTGTGTATTTGCAATAATAAAATCAGCTGATCTATTTTGATGATAAAAAGAGTGATTTTGCTTCAGTTTTGAATGAATTGCATCCTCTAGGCAAGTCACATTTTTCTGGTATAAATTCAGATCTGCAACATTTTTATATTTTTTGTGCTATAGTTTGTTGTTTTCAAGCTGATTTGGTAGGATTTATTGTTGTTCCGTTGAGGGTTAAAATTGTCCATTTGGGGACATTACACCCCACTAATGTCACCACCGACACTTTGTAATGTCCGCAATGACATAATTTCTAACCCTTGAAGGAATACTTGTAAATTTGATTTATAACAATAAATAATAGGAAATATATTTGATAAAAATAATGCAGATCTGAATTTCTTCAAGGAAATGCGACTTGTCTTTTAGATGGTTGACACTCAAAACTGATGTAAAATTTGTCAAATAGCTCTAAAAATATGGCAATGAAGATGAAAATCAGATCTGGAACAACTGTGCCCTAGGGTGCTCGAGAATCCTCCCACAAGTGGGTCACTCTAGAAAACAACTTGAAATACATTTCAAAATCGACTACAACACTTCATCAAGTGCATTACTAATATATCGGTTCATCTTTTTCATTTGCATTATAACCCCTTGGCATGCCTAGTGCTACAAGTGGGAGTCTTATTTAGTCTTCAAATGTGCACATAGGTTAGTTATTCTTTATTATTTAATTAGAAAATAATAAAATGCACGTTAAGTGAGTCTTTTAATATTTTAATTAAATTTTATTTGTTTTCCCTCCAAAAGGGAAAATGTCGGCCATTTGAATGATGCACCCTTATGTTATAAAAGGAGGTTGTATGACCATTTTTGGGCATGTTGATTTGATCATTTATGTCTCTCCATGCTTGGAGAAATGAGATGTATGCCCTAGCTCTCATTGTGCTTTCTATCTCTCATTCAACTTGGAATTGAAGCAAATCTGATTTTGATAAGGATCCATTTGTGTGTGTGTTGCATCTAGTGTGTGGTGAATTGCTTGGAAAATAATTCTTTGCCCTAGCGAATTTATTTATGGTGCAAATGTAATTATTGCTGCATAATTTGGAGCATATTTGTTGGTTTTCGATCTACTATGTTTCAGCAATTAATTTCATATTTTTTGGAGATGATTTGATGCCCTAAATGTGCTAGGCGACCTACTTTTTAGGGAAAAATTAGGGTTTCGTGTTTGCTTGTGCAAAAATTAGTTTTGGAATATTATTCTTTATATTTTGTGGCCCAAAATCCGAAGTTTGAAGGTTTTTGCTTGATTGGTTAAGCGGGAAATAATTTTAGAAGTTGTAGCAGATCTAGGTTGGATTATTAATTGTTTGTGACACATTTTGATGCTTAAAAATTGTGTTTTCAGTTCAGATCTGTTGCATTTTTGTGCTCCAAAACAAGCTTTTGAAGGGTGAAAATAGTTGAGGGAAGTGCTGGTTATTAATCTATTAATTTCTGTTAACCCTAGTGCCCAGATCTGGAAGTTTAGATGCTATTTTGAAGGGGTTTAAGTGCTAAGAAAAATTTGATCTTTAGTTATAAAATATGGAGTAGTGATTGAGTTATGAATTTTTGAAGTTTTCAATTTGTTGGCAAATCGTTTGAAATCAATTCATCCCCGTAATAAAAATTAGAGTTGAGAAGAATAAAATCGATTGTCTCCACCAATCTAGCTCACCACCTTGACCACTTCCAACCCCATTTGGGTTGTAATTGGTTGACATTGGGCTATTTTAGGTTGATTCAAAAGGATCTAATCCATAGTTACAGGGGATTGGGGGACGGCAGACAGGTGGGACGGGGTTTCCAGGACGGCAAAAATTTCTAAATTTTGGGGACTAAGGGGGGACGGTGGGGGGACTACTGATTAAAAATATATAAATATTTAAAATAAAAAGATATAGTGACTAAATTATATAAATAAGCTGAAATAAAACCATTTGAGATTTAAATAAGGTGAAACTTGAACTCATAAACATCAAATACACTATAAAGTCTAATATCAATATGTTAATGTCATAAATTGAAAATTCATAATACATATTTGAATTTTGATTCTTGAATATGAGACAAGCTGAAATTTGAAATTTCAAATATATTAATATTACAAAATATAAAAGTAAAACCATTCTAAAATACGATTGATCAAGTGACAATAGCTAATATTCATATCATTAATCTCATAGCCAAATACACCAACAATTGTCTATTGTCAATATTACAAAAAAAGAGGACAACTACAAGTATCAGCCTAAAAATCAGAATCTCCATCTGAAGCAATATCCATGAACTCCTCCTCGCTGGTACTAGCATCCTCGTCCTCAAAGGTAAGCCCAATCAATCCTCGCCGCACGTGTTGTCTCTTTAACTCCGCTCGGCTCCTCGGGATCTACATCCCACCGTAATGCTTGAGTCTCTGCTTTGTACTCAGTGTCTTGCGATCTATAAGATGCAAAGCACTGTGTACAACTACAAGCTTCTCCGCTCTCGCAGAGGTAAGCCTATTCCTCTTAACAGAGTGTATCCAACCATACGTAGACCAGTTCCTCTCAGAGGCAGAGGAGCTAGAAACCTGGGAAAGGAGGCGAATGGCAAGTGGTCGCAGCAATCCTGGAAGCCCATACAGTCGCCACCAACTCACTGGTTTCTCCTGTGCTAATGTTACCCTGTCTGTCTTTGCTGATGTTTTGTACCCATCGAGTTCAGTGAAGTCAAGCCACTCCATTCTGATCTGTGAAGCCTCTTGTGGAGTGTACATTTTTTTAAAAGCCTTCATAAGGCCCTTCTTCACCTCATCATCATCCAATGGGACAACTCTGCTTGGCCTCTCCACATACCATTTGGGATTTAGTGCATACGCAGCCATATGAAGAGGAGTGTTCAACTTCTCCCATCTCCGCTGAATAATGGGCTGTATATGTTCATTATAGAACTCCAAAGTGGGGTCCCTCACCCGAATAGCTGCCTTCATTTGCCCAAGCATGCTATCAATGCACTCATAGATCTCACCAAGATTGGGGCTGTTAGAATCCCCATATTTGATGACACTAAAAACTGGAGCTATAATTGATATGATGTATTTCATATCAACCCAAAATGTTGCCCGCAACACCACTTCCTTCACTCTTTTCCTTGATCCGTCTTTGGACTCACGCCACCTAGTCCAATCTCGTGTCATAATCATAATTTGCAGGGGCTCCTGCAACTCAGACATCCTCTCCAACAAAATAAAATAGGATGCAAAGCGGGTGTCAACTGGTTTCAAAAATTCATTCTTCGAAAAATTTCGAAAAAGTGCCAATGATGTGTGGTGATTGCATATGAACTTCTGCACATCTCTGGCATCAGTCACTATTTGATTAACCCACTAAATCTTCCCTATGTCTTTCAAAGGCATTGTTCATGGCATGCACACACAACATGGAGTCCAATAAATATGCCTATATTCCCGCTCCACTAGCTTGCTTACTGCTCTGCACACATAAGTTGCATCTGTGATAACTTGTACAACATTTGAAGGTCCAACCTCCTCAATGGCATCCTTCAAAATCTGAAACTGAAACTCAACATCTTTTCACTTCCCAGAACAATCAATTGCTCTCAAGAAGTACGGTCCATTTTTGCAAGAGACAATGATATTGATGAGAGGACGGTGTCTAATATCCGTCCACCCATCCATGATAATGCTGCATCCATGTGACACCCATGTCACCTTCATCTCCTCCATCAATACATTAACCTTGGAATAGTTTCTATCCAAGATTGTTGTCCCAGTTTTGTGTCTCCAGGAGGCACATAACTTGTACCTGCTTTTGCAACCTTAGCCATAGCCTCCTTGTAATAAGGAGAGCGAGCAACATTAAATGGAATCCCAACAGCATAGAAAAATTTCCCAATAGCATCATCTGCCTCTTCCCTTGCCTTTGAATCAAACATGTCAATAACTGAATTTGGGGCTGCCCCCACGGCCTTTCTCTTCCCTCTGCTTTCCACTTCTGACACTTCAAAACTAGAACCAGCCAGAGTATTAGTAAGTTTGCCAGTCCTATGAGCGCTCAATGGAGTATTAGCCGTAGAACCACGAACTTCTGGCACTTTGTCCGTGGTATTTCCATTGAAGATTCTCACCATCTCAGCTCTCTGCTCTAGTGAAAGACCCTTACAAGTGCCAACCCCCCTTCCTGTAAGATGCAACAAGTGTGCATTGGTCCTAGTGATACTACCATGCCAAGTCAGTGCACATATGTTGCACTTCCATACTTTGCTCCCCCCTCCAGACTTGGGGTTATCAATTATTTGGGCAAATTGTTGCAATGGCTTCTTCTTATCAAATGGTCCAATGGCAAATTTGGACAACATTTGAGAGGGGCAATTGGTAGCAAAGACTACCCGAACTACCATTGCTTAGCTTGCCACTACATTTTGTGTCCCTTCTTCACTCTCCCCCATTGTGGCATCACCAACTCTTCCACGGCCACCTATCTCAACTTCCCGTTCAACCCTCTCCTGCTCTGATTCATACTCATACTCAGTCTCAGTAGAAGAACTCATGGTGATGATTGCTGCAATGAATTAAAAACAACCATAACTATATGATTGATTGATTATGTAATGAATTAATTTAAAAAAAAACGTAGCCATTTAAATTTTAAATTTTACAACCAAACCCTATGCAAGATGCATTTTTTTAAATCCCACAAACTATATGCATGATTGCATTATGAATGTAGATGCAAATGCTAAAAAACAACCCCTAAAAAATGCAAAAATAATATAAATTTTAAACTAGAAATAAAAATGTAATTAAAAAAAAAACGTAACCATTTACATTGTAGTTTGTATAACCAAACCCTATGCAATATGCATTTTTAAAATCCTACAAACTATATGCATGATTACATTGTGAATGTAGATGCAAATGCTAAAAAACAGCCCCTAACAAATGCAAATATAATCTAAATTTAAAAAAAAAAAAACTTTAACATGTATTGTAAGCAAATAAAATTATAAATACCTCTTGCTCCCTCTTGTTCTTGCTCTTGCTCTTGCTCTTGCTCTTCCTCTTGCCCTTGCTCTCACTCTTGCTCTTCCTCTTGCTCTTGCTCTTGCTCTCACTCTTGCTCTTGCTCTTGCTTGGTGTGAATATGAAATGAGCCCATATTGTAAATTTATAACATAAAATAGCACTTTTAGGGTTAGGGTTAGGTTAGGAATGTTACTTTTATGCTATTAGTCATATACAATAAAAAAAAAAAGTGTTTTTGTCTATTAAAAGTCTGTTTTTTTTTTTTTTAAAAAAGGCGCAGGACCGTAGGGGACGGCGGGGACGTCCAGACGTCCCCGCCGTCCCCGCCGTCCCCCAACGTCCCCGGATGTTTCGCCCCCCTCCGGCCCGTCCCTGGCGTTGCCCCATTTCCCAAAAGAAGGAAACGTGGGGAAAGCTTTCCCCGCCCCCCAGGACGTCCGGACGCCCCGACGGATGCGTTGAAAACGGGGACGCATCCCGCGTAACACCGATCTAATCCTTCTTGGTTCAATTTGGGTTAAAGTAGTTGTAATTTTCTATTTGTCCAAAAAGGGGACATCACGAGATGGTTGACACTTAAAACTGATGTAAAATTTGTCAAATAGCTCTAAAAATATGGCAATGAAGATGAAAATCAGATCTGGAACAACCATGCCCTAAGGTGCTCAAAATCCTCCCACAAGTGGGTCGCTCCTCTAGAAAACAACTGGAAATGCATGCCAAAAATCAACTACAACACTTCTTCAAACCCTAGTTTGAGATAACAAAAATATGCAAAGTAGGGCCGTAAAACAGTGCTAGAAATTCAGATTTGTCCTTGAAACTCAACGGAAACCATTGAATAGAGCTTCCTCTCACAAAAGATGATGAATTTTCATTCTTTAACCTTGGCAATAGAGGGTTTTCGTCCTCTAATGCAAACACATCAAAGGGTTTTCATCCTTTAATGTAAAAATGGAAAGCAAATAGCTCAACCAAATTTTAGATGTGAAAATATGCAAAAGTGATGCCTCAATAGAGAATGGCGACCTCCTTTTATAATTTTAATTGGCACATGAGCCCACCAAACAATCCAATCAGCTCGCTCCACTTGGTTACTTTATTTAATATTTTTATCCCCTTGCTTTATTTCCCTATATGGGTCGCATTTTCTCCTTAGGGGAATAAAAATAAAGTGACCTTTTATTTTATTGCTTTATCACTAATAAATAATTAAAGTGCTTATAAAAATCATTATGCACTTCAATAAATTCATTGGGATAAGTTTCCCTTCTTTTCTAGCCCTTAGCCGGAAACCAAAAATAGGCTAAGGGTCTTCAAATTTATATCGCCGACAATTAAACCCTATGCATTTTGCCATTTTGTAAAATACTAAAAACTAAGAACAAGTTTACACTGACACTTAATGTGAATGTACATTCAAAAACTATAAAACCACAATGCTATTATATGAACAAACCCTAATGTTAAAACCTATTTTGTAAAACTAAAAACTAATTTATTTACAATGTAGTATGTATATTGGAAATACAAACAATAATTTTGTTCTTCACTTCTAGTCCTTTTACAAACAACAATTTTGTTTCTTAAATTTAATTTCAGAATTTCAATGTAAATTTTAAAAACTAAAGAATAATATGTAAACAAATATAATAATAAATGCCTCTTACACTTGTTAGTTGCCCTTGCTCTTGGTCTTGTGGTTGCTCTTACTCTTCCTTTTTCACTTGCAGCTTGCCCTTACTCTTCTTTTTTTTCTCTTTGTTCAATTTGCTAAAGTGTGAATATCAAATATGATATGGAATGATGCCAAAGACTCATTTTATAAGTTAAAGTGTCACTTTTATGGTTAAGGTTAGCTTTTTATTTTTATTTTTGTTTTTTAACTTTCTATAATTTTATTTCTATTAAAAAAGAGTTTTTTTAAAGAAAAGCAAAAAAAAGTAAATGACGTCAAGGATGTCCCTTGACCCGTCTCGAACATCCCCTGAAGCTAAAAAAGGGGATGTCTTGGAGACGTCCCTCAGTAATGTTGCCTTGTCAAGAAAGCGGGGGGCATTTCCCATCCGTTTTGTCGTCTCAGGACGTCTTTGGGGTGGGGACGCCTCACTATGTATCATTGATATAAATTGTAAATTTTCAAAAAAATTGTGTAGGTAGAGAAAACCTAGAGAGTGTGCCTTAACACATGGACCGAAAGCCCTACCACCGTAGATTAAATAGAATGGCCTCCCGATTGGATGCTTGAAGTTTTTTTTGTTTTAGATTCATGTTGATGCTTCTACTTCAAAAAGTTGTACATTTGGCTTTAAGTTGTCAACAATAATAATGATAGCACATGAGCTTGTTTTGAGGGACCACGGATTAAACCTATCGATGGATTAAACCATGGCCCCTAATAGTTGATGTCGGGGTGTTTTTGGTGTTGAGAGGTGTTTTTCTCTTGAAAATAGTGTCAAGTGCGTTGATTAACGTTTGTTAGATTAAGAGGCGATATGTAATATCCCTTTTGGGGACAAAACTGAAAAAGTAGGAAATTAGCTCAAAACCAAAGATCTCCAAATCTGATTTTTAAAACCAGCCAACTGAAAATAATCTGAATTTAGCAATATTCAAGGGCAACGAACTGTTTATGGAATTCAAGTCCACTTTTCACCATACAAATCAATGAATAATGCCACAAAACAATTACTCTAACCACGACAATATTTATGAATCACAAATACATCAAAAGATGGATGGAATATCAAATTACACAGCTAGAATTAATTATTTAAATCAGCAGCAGACTAGCCAAAACCGAGGGCTAGGAAAAATAGTAAACCCTTGCCAAAAATCACCAAAATGGAGATTCCGGCTTTATAAAATATGACAAATCAGATTATGAAGTGAAATATCAATAATATGCCTTCTAGGGCATCAAACCACTCTCCAAGGTAGGTCGCTCCACCTAGGGAAGGCTGCCCAATGCCAATAAAAATCTGAATATGAAGTATCCTCTTCAAATCTGCAATAATCAACAAGCTCATACAATGTTGAAGGGCTAGACAGCCTGGATACGGGTATGGTACGCTATGCCGATACGGCAAATTTTTAAAAATCTTGGGTACGGTACGCTTTTGGGTACGTTATATATATATATATATATATACATGTATATAAATATATAAATATGCATATAAATTATAAATTTAAAGAAGCATTTGCATACTTATTGAAATTTAATTCTCATACATTGCATACTTATTGAAATTTAATACTCATAGAGTTATACAACTTAAAATCATTCATAGAACATGAAAACAAAATTGAAATTTCCAATACTTTGAGAATTGAGACTTGAGTTTGTATTGATAATTGATTCAGAATGACATAATGTTCAAAGAATCAAAACATGATAGTACATTCAAGTTCTCAACTTCTAGAGCATATCATCTAGATGATCGTCAAAATCATCTTCATGGATGCCACTTGCAGCTCCACTCCCACTAGCTCCACTTTCGAACACTTGTGAAGGGCTCCCTGGAAGTTCCTCATCAATGCCAAGAAGTGAAACATTGGCTAAACAAGCAGCTGAAGCTTCAAAGTCTGTGTTTTCAGGTTGGAGGTCCCAAAGCTTGTTAGGACCACTAGTATACTCTTGCGTCTTGTGGGTTAAGAGGCGCAAGTTGGAATGAACGTATACTAGATCTTCAGCCTTCTTCGATGCCAACATGGTGCGTTTGGCTGAGTGGATGAAGCCATAAGTACTCCAGTTGCGCTCTGCAGAAGAATTACTAGCCACCTGTCACAAAAAACAAAGTATTAATATTATAAATTATTAATTAAAAAAAGAATGATATCATTTTGAATTTTAATTCGTAATTGGTAATTAAAATATCAAATAACAAGTTACAAACTTTATACCTGTGAGAGCAATTTGATCGCAACTGGTCGTAAGAACTTGGCATCATGGCCATGACAAGTCCACCATGTGATTGGATCCGTGGTGGGTTTGTCACAAATAGCCTCTACCTCTCCCATGCTACCTTGTCCATTTACAAACATCGACATCTCTCACGGACTGCAAGTGATGTAGCTGATTAGGAAACAACCTCTTGAATGCTGCCCTCGTCCCATTTGCAACCTCATGGTCATCATATGGTCGTTGTCTACCAGCTCTCCCAACTATTTCACTGTTGTAATATTTGGGATTTAAAGCATAAGCAAGGAGATGCAATGGGGTGGTCATTTTGTTCCACTTTTCATGATCACATTTTTAACTTCACTATAAAAATTTTCCTCAGGGTCCTGCTCTTTGGCTTGTATGACATCATGAATTTTTTCAAGCATGGAGTCAATGCCATCATATATATCTCCAATGCAAGCATTATCTTTGTCAACAAATCGTATCATACTCAAAATAGGCTCTGTGAAACTCAACAAATATTCAACTCTTCCACCAATGATCATCATCGAGGATCCATGATTTTATTTTTTGGGCTCTTTCTATGTTAGATTGCCTCCAGATGGTCCAAACATTATCAATCACCATCATGCTCAAAGCACGTCTCACCTTCACAAGTCGTCTCAAGACGAGTGTGTGAGAGGCAAACCTAGTCTCAAAGAACCTTTTAAAAAAGAATGGAAACAATTCAATAACACAATTTGAAATTGATTTAAAAATTAAAAATTTAATTTTAATTTTAAAATGAATTGTTCATTTACCTTCAATGACTCCCAACTTTGAAAATCTTCTAAATATGGCTTGAGACATGTGATGGTTGGTGACAAACATCTGAATCTCGTTTGCCTCCATGTATATTTGCTCAATCCATGCAATTTTCCCAATCTTTTGCATCATTAGATTCAGGGAGTGTATTGCACATGGTGTCCAAAATATGTGCTCATACCTACCCTCAACTATCAATCCCGTTGCCTTGCAATTTTTGGCGTTGTCCGTGATGACTTGGACAACCCTCTGTGGACCCACTGACTCAATAGCCTCAATGAGAATATTTGCAATGAATTGGGCATCTTTTACTTCCCCCTCACAATCAACAGCCTTCAGAAACATTGGCCCTTTAGGGCATACTGCAATAATGTTGATGAGAGGTCTATTTCTGGCGTCTTTCCATCCATCTGATATAATAGAGACTCTGAATCACCCAAGAATCTCTAATTGGGGTCAGAGATGTTCGAATGTGTTGCACTTCTTTTGCCAAAAGAGAAGTGCGAACCTTATTATAGCTAGGGCTTGTATACCCCTGTGGTGCCTCATTAATGCCTCTCACCATCTGCTGCCAATAAGGTGATCTCAAGATATTGAATGGCAGTCCACATGCAAATATACACCGAGACACCAATTCATCTGCAATATCCCTCTTCTCGATGTTAAATGCTTTTTCTAATGGGCCTTTTGTTCTCTTGTTTGATGGCCCTGAGGTATCTGCATCAAAAGGGTCATCAACTAGAATAGTTTCAGCACGAGTCTCAATGAAAGGATGAAATGATGGTGTTGATGTTGGTGGTTTTCCCATGGACCTCTGCTGTAAAGAAACAGTTCTAGAGCGAGCTCTTGCTGCTTCAATGTTTGCATCCTCTTGCTCTTTTAGGTACGTGGCTATGGTTTTCTTTTCCACCTTCCTACATGGTCTAATACCCGTCCCCGATACCCCAGTCAAATGAGCTCTCAAATGGGTATATGAGGATTTAAATGAGGCGGCACAATGGGGACATGTCCAAACACGGACACCACCACCGCAACAAACTCTGTCACTTCCACATGTCTCCATAAAGGATAATTCGGATCCATTTTCACTGCCATACCACCCGAAACATTTTCCCCCTCTTGCCCCACTGAAGTTGAACTGGATGCCATGATTGTAGGATTAATTCAATAACCTACAATAAGAGATTTTTTAAAACATTGCTAAATAATAAATATTAAAATAATTTGTTGACCCATACACGTCATTCTCTGATTCTGATCACCAAGTTCGCCATAAATGGTGCGAGGTGAGAGCATACACAGAGGGTAGACGTTTAAATTTTTAACAAATTCAATTTTAAACTTTAAAATAAAAAAAACGAACACATAACTAAAAAAATTAAACAGTTAGTCCTACACGTCAATCTCTGATTCTGATCACCAAGTTCGCCATAAATGGTGCGAGGTGAGAGCATACATAGAGGGTAGACGTTTAATTAAATAAAACTTCACTATTAAACTTAAAATACGGAAAAATTAATAATATATTATATTTTAATAACCGTAAAATAAATAAATTATTAAATATTAAAAATAAATTTAGATCATGATCAATAATCATGAATGATGTGTTTGAAACACATCATTCATGATATTGATCATATTCATATACAAAACATTGCTCAAAAGATTAAAAAAATGCCTGAATGCATGTAAAATACCTGGAAAAATCCTCCTTGATGTTTGTAGACTTGCTTCTCCTTCTCTCTTCCTCCTTCAAGCTCAATCACTCTCTCCTCCAAGCTCTTTTTCTCTCCTCCAAGCTCTTCCTTTCTCCTTCAACCTCTCTTTCTCTCTCTCCTTCAAGCTCAAGCAAAATATCAAATATTGAGTGTGAGAAAAAAGTAGAGGGATTGGGTGTTTATATAAGTGTTTGGGGGGGTAGTTTAGGGTTAGGTTAGATTTAGAAAGTTTTAAAATTAAAAAAATGCTTTTTAAAAAAGTTTTGATGAAGTTCGCTTTAAAAAGACGTGTAAAAAAAAATGGGCACGGTGAAACGTACCCACAGGACAGGGTAGTACGTGCTCAGATGGGTTTCAGTACCCACGAGAGACAGGTATGGTCCGCACGACAAAACCGTACTTTCACGCATCAGACCTTCGTCTCTCAGGGGTACACGCTTCCTGACGTATCCACAACAGATACCATACCCGCAAGTACATTACTGCACGTTTCCGTGCTAGTACGGGGGCCTTAGGCATTTCAGTGCTAGTTGAAGGGTTTTCCTCCAACAAAACCACTAAAAAGGTTTTTGTCCTTCTAGGAAGCCACACAAGAGGGTTTTCGTCCTCAAGTGGAAGAACATGGAGCAACAAGCTCACAATGCCCAATATAGAAAAATGCGCCAAAACTAGATGCACAAATGAGGTCTCAAGACTCCTTTTATAACCTTCCATTGGCACCAAAGCTTGGAAAGGTAAGGCCGACCCATAAGAGATGTTCTATTCCTTCATTAAGCTTCCTTTATTTGTCTTTAACCCATCCGACTTGCATTAAGAGGGAAATTTAATAAGAAGAAAACATAAAATTTAGAAAAACAAAAGCAAATGGAAGTTCAAGGTTCTTCTCCAACTTTGCTACTTCTTTGCCATGGAGAAGGATTGGCAAGAAGTCCAAATAATGATCCTCAAGTGGGAAAAAGGGACATTACACGATAACACACTAGGTCTTGGTTCCATGGACTCTCCAAGGTTGCCAACAAGTTCATCACCCGGTCTACCTTTCTATAACAATAATGAAAGGAGATAAAATGAAATTCATAGCCTCCTCCTATGACTTCAAAGCTTCCTATTGGATGAGCCTCTTGATTTCATAGTACTTACAATTAGAAGAGAATCCCCTTCCAAGATATTTAGGTTCATGTGCAAGGCAAACTATAATCCCAACACTAATACTAGCTTCCGCTTCATCATTGGTGGCCATAGGAATGTTTAGAGTATAGGCCTTTATAGCCCTACCATAATAGTCCAAGTTTTTAGTGGCCTACTCGAAATTGAATTTAATCTTTCCATTTGGAGGAGGGATCCATATTGCCCCTTCTCTCGTATTTGCGATTGTTTAGACCTAATCGTTGGTGGGAGGTTATTAAATTCCATTTATTCAAAACTTTCCTTGTTAGATAATTAAATTTGGGCTGTTTTATAACACCTAAATGTTTAATATATAGAAATAAATTCTCAAGTTTCATGGACCATTCCGGCGTTGTAAGAAGGGTACTCTTGTTGCTTATGCATTGGAATCACCAAGATCAAGTTGTGACTCTTAATTATTTTTGACATATCTCGTCTCAAAAGAAACTGGGTACATATATTTCTGTTCAGACAATCTTACCAGTCCTAGATGAAAGGCAACTTGTGTTTGAACTTAAAGGAGTCTTTGAAACATGCACAAGGAATTTGCATTTTAGAAAGGTTACTGAGTACTCTTTTAAATGGAAGAATTTGCCAAGAGGTGAGGCATCTTGGGATAACCAATCCTTCATGGATATGCATCCATTTCTCCCCATGCTTTGCAGACAAGGCATCTCAAGTAGAGGGGTCTTGTAATGAAACTATTATTCACTACTAATACCAACTGATTATTGTTGAAAGGATGTGTCTGGTGACACATATTTCACACCAGCATGTATTGGATGGGTGCCCGGGTAATATCAATCATTTGTACATTTATTATATATTCGACATATCTTGGTTGTTTCCTTTTACCATGGAAAGCTTTGATTTTAAGTATGAGTTCGAATTCTTGCATCCAATATGACCTATAGGTTGTGATGTGTCAACCTTTATGGAGTTTGGCACAAATTTATTGTACTTTTACACCATGCTTGTCAATAGTTTAGTAGCTTTATCAAGATATTCTGTCGAAGGATCAGGCCACAACAAGATAGTTGTACTTGTTTTTATGAGTACTGTTGTTCCTTGGATCGCAACTTGGCATAGATGGCCAACTCGGTATTTTGCCTTGTTTTTTTGGCGCACTCTAAAGGACAATAGTGTTTGACAAATTTAAATGGATGGATCTTAATAACATTTCTATTTATAACTCAACTTTAGTGGCCCGCATGCTTTTTCTCATTCTAGTTTCCAAGCTACATTATTAACTGCTTTCAGACATTCTACACCTCACTTGACTGGGGTACTAATATTACATGCATTTCTAATTTTAAAATGTTTTGTCTGATATGTATATGACATGAACTCTTTGCAGGATGAATTACTTGGTCTTGCAGACGATGGACATCAAGATTCCATTTTTAAAAATACAGGTTTGAATATGGATATACTTTATCGAGTGGGTGAGACATATCAGGTGAGTGAGCTTTATGCTTTAATTTAATTGTGATTTTTATGTTTTCAGTTTTAAGTGATCTAGTCTCATTTTGGGAGGGAATGTTTTGTGGCTTTTACCAACTTGTCTTTGTATTCAATTTTAAAGGTACTATAAATAGCCTGTTTGCTTTAGACACATATTTACAAGTATGTTTGATTTATTTATAACATTACGAGAGAGAAATTACAGGACTGCTACTGCTAAGTTACTTTTTAAAATAAAAATGTAAATCTTTTCAGTTGAACCTCACAGTTCCATTTCTTCAATCTCGTAGCTTGTTTTAAAGAGTTAATATATCTTGCAGATTTTGTCACCAAATGTTGCTATCTTCCCCGTTTTATCCTAGAATGTATTTCGATTGAACATTGTAGAATTATAAATAGCTCTCAAGCCATCACTGCATTGAAGTTTAGTAAAAATCCTGGAGTGCTCAACTGTGTTAGCATTTGCATTATCATAGAGTTGGACGAACTTCGACTTGACAAGATTATTCTGGAGAGGGAGGCATTGAATGGGAACAGCCTTTGGACTACAGGAGCATTCTATTCTGATATAGGAATTGGCATGAGCATGGGCTATTTGGCTAGAATATGACAAAAGACCAAAAGATCCCGTAACTCCAAAAGGAATTGGAACTCAAACACAAAATCTCTTACAAGACATCAAAACACAAACGCTCATGAAGGATCAAACAGGAAGCCACAATTACAATAAGTCAATCACAGCCCAAAGATAAGCAAGCTGAACGAAAGAAATGAAAGAAAGATAGAAATTGTATAAATTGTAATATCCCTTATAGGACAGATCTATAAAATTCTGGTTTTCCCTTGAAACCCTTATGACAAAAACACTGAAAACTGATTTTTAATTCACAACCACAATATATCAATTTGTAAAAATAGAAAACACCTTGATAAATATCTGGAAATGGATATTTCACTTAACCCAAGTACAATGAACCAACAAACAACAATTCTGGAATTTATTTTATTTTATTTTTCCAACTGAAAATAAGCAACAAGTACAACTGACTGTATGGGCAAAAATATAGCAAATGAATGGCTCCAGCTGGTTGCAAATGATGCCCTAGGGAAGATCATGACTTGGTGCAAACCCTAACACCCATTGCACCTCAAATTGCAGCTGTAATGGCTTCCAAAGGGGGTCGTTCAGCTCCTCAAGGTGTTTGCCCAGCCCTAGGAGGGCTCCAAAATTCTCCAACAGCCCACCCAAATGAAATCCCAACTGATTTGTGGCTTCCCTAGCTATAGAACTTCTGAAAATTTCTAGAAACTGGCCTAAAGTGTGCCCTAGTTGATGCCCCAGCTGCATCACCTCTAAAGATTTGGAGGGTTTTCGTCCTCTAACTTTGTTCAGTAATGGAAACTTTCCATCGTGATGCTAGGAAACACCTAGGAGGGTGGCGTTTCACCCAAGAAACGTTTCAGAAATGGAAACGTGGGGGGAAATGGTTCCAAACGTTTAAATTTTTAACGCTCTGCCACGTTTCCAACGTTTTTTTAAATTTTAAAGCATCAAAATTTTAAAAAAAATAAAAAATAATTGCATCTAATGAACCTAAACCTAATCTACCTACCTAGACTTGCTAAAGACACTAAAAGCTATATAATGACCTCTTGGGTCCATTCTAAATCACACTCTCATTTTTCTCTTGCTAAATTCAGTTTTCGTGGAGATGATTATGGGGAAAATCTGGATGATATATTCTAGAATCTAGATTATTATCATGTATATTGGAATCATTGAAATTGTAACCATTTTGAATGATGAGTCATGACTCTTTAGAAGTTCAAATTTCAATGAATACAAAATATTTTGAGTGCTTTATCAATTATCTCTTATGGTCTACAATTATAAAATGAGTACTATGCATATATATATATATATATTTTTTTTTCTGTACGGAAGTTTCATGGTAACGTTTCGTATCCAAGGTTTTTTGAAAATTGTCATTTCCAGCTTTAGTATCCGTTTCCGTTTTCCGCTTCCAAACATAGCTTTCCGTCCTTAAATTATAGAAATGTTGAAGTAGTAGCTCAAACACTCAATCTAAAATCATAGTAGGGCCAAAAATGATCTCAAATAAACCCCACACTTTTCTTTTATAACTTTTCATGTCACATTCCACGATGAAAGAGTCCCAAAAGCATCTTTCTCTTTTCTATTTCCTCATTGATATTGCTTTATCAAACAGTAACTTTTTATAATAATAAATATAAGTGTCTTTTATAAAGTTACTTTTCGACACTTAAGTTATATTATTAATTTATTATACTTTATTATAAAAGGGGTCATGACATAAATGTCTATGAATGACCAAATTTAGGTTAATGATGAGAATACATCCAATTATAATTTAGAAAATGCTAGGGAAAAAAAGGAACCTAGTATAAATAACTAAGTAAAAATAATTGAAGCACTAAAAATAAACGAGGGGGTAAACCCAAAGCAAGAAAGCCACTTCCACGCGGTTAAAGTACCGATACAAATAGCCATATGATGGGAGCAAGACCCCACAAAAAGCATGGCTTGATGAAAGTTGGAAAGACTAGAAGCTAGTCCCATCATACATCTCTGTTAAGGCTTGGGCCAGTGGAATTATCCATGTCATCATTAATAATTGTGAAATGGCCAATGCAAGATCTGATAATGCACATCGGGGAGTGTCTAGGGATGAGGGGGTTAGTTGGGAAATCCTAAGAGGAAGAAAAACGCTCCCTCTAGAACCTCTCCTAACATCTAAGGCCGAAGAAACACTAATAAGCAATGGAGAATGTCGTAATGCGTGCTTTCCCCTACAGTCCGAGAAGTGGTTGAGGAGAAAAGTCACCATACCAAGGAGCGAATCCACGATGCTGAGGAGAGAAAATTTGTTGGGGCACCTTGGTAATAGTGTGGAAACCCCGTGAGGTAACAATATCCAAAGGACTCTTAATGCTAATAACCTCCGTGATGGATTGAAAGAAAGAGTCGATAAATCAAAGCTTTAGGGGCACCTTCTCGAAGGACTTACCTTGGAGGGTGACAACCTCTTGAAGAAAAGGGCCAACCACTATTTTTTTGGGTACTAAAAGAAAGTGGGTAGAGAGTCATCCGAGTCTCTCTAAAGACAATGGTATTTTCCTCGATCTCATAATTAACGGGGATCTCAAAATGAAATGCTCTTCAATCTCCACCTTATGGAGGGAACAATGGCAAATTAGGTTTCCATGTGGAATATGATGATTAGTCCAAATCCACAATTGGTGGGAGCACACCCTCAACTAGGATGAAGGGAAATTTCAAGCAGTTGGATATAGTTAGGTTGACAAATGACACTATCCACCACTTGCAAACAATGTTCAACATAAAAGGTGAGCTTGTATATTCCATGCAGATATTCTCTTTGACAACTATAATGATGATCTCCTTTAAGGTAAGAAGCCGACGAGGGGCGTCCAAGGAGTATTTGAAAGGAGGAGTCTATCAATAGAGTTGTTGATACACTAGAGGAGCAAGCTAGTCTGAAAATACCAACAATGTTGGCGTTTAGTGGGGCCCAAGGATGCAATCCTCTTTGAAATACAAAGGGTTAAGCATGGATACCTTTCACAACTTGAAGCTAAATCCTCGTGGTTCTGATTCAATGAATGTAGAAGGTAAGCCTAAACATAAGTCTTGAGGCGAAGAGGATGTGTGAAAAAATCAGTTGACGATGCACAAAGGAACAACTTGTTTGCAATGGATCATACCATGAATCTCGATAGTCTAGAACTTCTCAACAAGAGCCCAATCAATGAACCCAAACTAGGTCCCCAAACCTCAGACCCCTATAGAATCATAGGCTTGATCATTGATTGAAGAGGCGCATATTTGAAGGTAAATCTTTGAAATGGATATGAAAACATTGACACTCCAATACTGAAAGGGAGGCATAGTCCTTATAAATGCTCAATCAAGAGGTAGGCTTTGTACTAACAAAGGTTGTCAGAGAATTGAACCTCCAAGTAATTGTAGTCTGATTTGATCTCTAAAGATTTCTCTTTGTAGAGGAATTGGAACCATGAAAGAGAACCTTTGGAGGTGTTGAATATCATGACCTTAGTTTTGCTAAGGTTGACCACCAGCTGATGAAGCTCATAGAAACGAGCAAGGGCATCAAGTTGTCCTTGTAAACAATCGATAGAGTGAGTGGGAACATCACAGTCAAAAGAAGTATGACTGTCACCACATCATATAAAATGCAACCATCATCAACATGGGTATGTTGTCAAAGAAAATCCTCTAGCTCATCAATGTAAATGTTGAAGAGGGTTAGTGAGAGAGGGAGTCCCTATTTGTCCCCAATGGTATTTTTGACACAACTAGAAAGACCGTGAGAAGTATGAAACTATCCAACAACTTCTCATAGAGCCTCCGTGGGGCAGTAATGAGAGAATCTTGAATGTCGACATCACGCAACTTGTGGAAAAGCAGATGTTTTAGAACTGATTCAAAGGCCTTCTTGAAGTGTAGAAAATAACAAAAGACTTTGAAAGACCGATGACGAGCCTCCTCAACAACAACCCATAACATAAAAACATGGTCAATGGGTCTAGAATTCTCTCTCTTAGAAGCCGACCTGCCCTTGCTTTAAGATTACCTCTCCCCAAGTGCTCAAAAAGTTGCATACATAGCATAAAGTTTGGCAAACCTATGCTCAATCATAATGGTCTTGTAGTTTCAGGATTAGAGCTATCGCGAGGTTTAAGAATGGGACATATTATGTGTTAGGACCAAGTATGAGGAAAACCTAAAGATAGAACCTCATTAAAGAGCTTTGCCAATGGAGAGGCAAGGGAATCCACATCGTACTTGAGGAACTCAGCCCGAGGTCCTTACAATATGCTGTTTTCCCTACTCAACTTTCAAATGGCCTCTTGATTGTACTTGTAGAGAAAAAAATAGAAAACGGTTGTGTAGGGGAGACAATGACAAGAGGTTGGTTTGGGATGTAGTAAAGAGAAGCGGCGCAAAAGACCTAGGCATGGGGGTTAATGTCTGAAGTGAGGATTTTTCTTGAGAGAAGAGTGCAAAAAAAGGTGTTAGGGAAATGGTGGAGGGAAGCAAGGAGAGCAAGTTGTCTAGATGGAAGAATTCCTTTTTTTTGTCGGATGAAGGGTATGGAGGGAGAGTCATAGGTTAGGGAAAATGACGTCTTTGATGTAGGTATTTACACTCATTATTATACAAATGGTTCATAAGGTAGACTTATAGGGATGATGTGAAGTAGAGTAGTGCATGGTGAGGGGATTAGTCAAGGAACGCTCCCAAAGGGCAAGATGTAAACACTCATACATGGACTTTGTGGTGGGAAGAGGAAGGGAATTGTAGTTGGACATAAGTTGGGAAAGTTAAGGGCACAATAGTTAATGCGTATACACATCATCAAAGTGGATCATGGTGTGGCGAATGTCAGGGGGTCTTTGGGGAGTGTGGCGGTGAGGGGAAAATAGGGGTGAGAAGCAACATGGAGGGTGAAAGTAAAGGCAACATGGTTGGCAATTGGGAGCTGATGGGAAATAAAGAAATCCAAGATGTGAGGGATATGCTAGTGAGAACATAATCCACTACAATTGCCCCACCCTCATAGTGAATCTAATAGAATTAGGGGTACATGAAAAGTAAAGGCAACATGGTTGTGAATTTGGAGCTGATGGGAAATAAGGAAATCTGAGATGTGGTGTCCCCGAGATTTCACCTTGAAATCAAGGGACTACCCCAAAAAAATTCGCTCTTTTTAAAGTATCGGGTCATTTTGTGTTTGTTTTACTTCACAATGGAGAGGCAAAGGAATCCACATCGTACTTGAGGAACTCAGCCCGAGGTCCTTACAATATGCTATTTTCCCTGGTACACAACTTTCAAATGGCCTCTTGATTGTACTTGTAGAGAAAAAAACTAGAAAATGGTTGTGTAGGGGAGACAATGACAAGAGGTTGGTCTGGGATGTAGTAAAGAGAAGCGGCACAAAAGACCTAGGCATGGGGTTAATGTCTCAAGTGAGGTTTTTCTTGAGAGAAGAGTACAAAAAGGTGTTAGGGCAATGGTGGAGGGAAGCAAGGAGAGCAAGGAAATAACATTATCTTATCTTATCTTACTTGCAGCTTGTTTCAGTAACTTTGCAGAGCTTGCTAAGATATCCCTAGAGAGTCATAAAAGCCAAATTCGACAAATACCCACATGCCAAAGCTCACTCAATCCCTTCGCCAGACCTTGTCTATAAGTGTTTTATTTATTTATTAAATAAATAAAGTTCTTTTAAAAATAGATTGAGCTAAAATTGGAGGATTTAGGTTATATAAAGCACTTCACCCCATCATTATTATCACGTAACATTCACCTGGGGAAGAATCTTTGCGATCATGCTAATCGAGAAATTTTTCGAAGCAATTGCCTAAACTTCTTTTTTGTTTTGTTTTGTTCTTTTTGTTTGTGTTTTGGTTTGTTTTCTCCGGCAATTCTTGTAGCCTATTCATTCTTCCTGCCAAATCTTTCCCCAGGCCTAGGGTTTTGAAAAGCTATCCAATATTTTTAATTACTAATCTGTCTAAAGGTGATCAGAGCTCAGATTCTTTCGAAGATCAAGCAAGAAGTCGCTTGGTCCAAAAAGGTGCAAAAATGGATTTTATGAAAATAAGAAAAATATTGCCATCAATGCGTAGAGCTCGAGAAAATATGCACTTTTAGAGAAAACGACACCTAAAACGGAGCCACGGAATGAAAGTTATGGCACATGCAAGTTTTGTTGCTACATCTTCCTGGACCCTTTCCAAAAATGGCAAATTTTATTCTATACTTGTGTTTTCTTCACCAAAAATCCAAAAATGGAAATAAAATGCTGCTTGATGAGTTTTCACGCGACTTTAGAAGCTTTCTTCATGCAAGTCACACTTTTGGGAAGAGCAATTTCTTCATGCAAGTCGCACTTTTGGAAAGAAGCTTTCTTCCATGCAAGTCGCATTTTTTTGGAAGGATTTAAGTTGCCAATGAGAGTTTTAGGTGGTAGACATGCATGGAATTTCTTGCTTGCATAGCAGGTTACTTTTTCCCATAAAATCCAATCACTTAGCTCACTTAAGCTGCCAATGGGAATTTTAGAGGTTTCAGGCATGCAGAGGAATTTCTTGCCTTCCTTGCAAAGTAAAAATTCCCATTATGAAAGTCAAGTCACTTAAGTGAAAAGTGAGAATTTCCTGTCTGCCTTGTAGGGCAAAATTCCCATTATGAAAGTCAAGTCACTTAAGTAAAAGGTGGGAATTTCTTGCCTACCTAGCACGGTGAAAATTCCCATTATGAAAGTCAAGTCACTTAAGTGAAAGGCAGGAATTTCTTGTCTGTCTTGCAGGGTGAAAATTCCCATTATGAAAGTCAAATCACTTAAGTGAAAGGTGGGAATTTCTTGCACTTTACAGGGTGAAAATTCCCATTATGAAAGTCAAATCACTTAAGTGAAAGGCGGGAATTTCTTGCCTACCTTGCAGGGTGAAAATTCCCATTGCTTTGACTTCCTATTTTTAGCAATTCCTCTTGCCAAAAAGTGCGACCCATTCTGGCATAGCTAAATGCCTAAAAACTACTTTTTTATTAATTGTCGGGAAGCATCCAGTTTTGGCGCCTAGGGTTGGAGAAGCTTTCTTTTTATTATTCAAAGCATCTGCATGTTGATGTGAGTGCACAAGTGAATAAAATAATATTTTTAACTTGTTTGGCATGCAAACAAAGTTTAAAAATAGAGGGCAACGGATTTATAAGCAGATTTTGGTGATGAAAATTGAGTATTCATGCCATGGACTCCATATTTGTCTGAATCAATTGCAGGTATTCATCACAGGTGCTCATATTGGTGAAAGGAAGTCAAAATCAATATTTGATACATTGAATGTATCTTCAGAATCAGAGGAAGAAATAGATCTAGATCTCATAATTGCAAATGCTTCCGGAAAAAATTCATCCTCTTGTTTCTAATGCAGCCCATGTGGAAGTAATTGCAAGGAAAATTTCTTTCAGAGCTTGTGCATTTGCTCCCAATCTTTTAGTCAAGCCTTCATTGAATTTACTTGTGTTTTCTTTCACCCGAGTGCTTTCTAGAATTTAAAATTGCTCATATGCAATTAAAAATAAAAAATGATGAGTTTTGTTTGAATTATTCACGACAAACATTGCATTGGTGCATATACTGGAGAATAATTGCAAAAGCTTCAAGGATAAAAGGGGTCAAGTCATAGGTAGCATCAGTAAATCACAACCAGTGCTTTCGAGATCCATTTTGGTGAGAATCAAAGACAAAAGAGTCAACTCGCATGCAAAATATGAAAAAATATCAAGATTGAGAGTGTTGTCAGTGAGCTTTCTTCTAATTTCTTTTTTCTTTCTTCTTCTTTCTCTTATTTTCTCCGACAAAGTAATTGAGTAATCAATTAAATCAGTAAGACTTAAGTGATTGGTTTAAAAGTCGTTATGGTGTCCCCAAATTTCACCCTGAAATTTGGGACTACCCTATGTAAAAAAAAATCGTACTTTTAAAGTAATGGGTCGTTTTGTGTTTTTATTGCTAGAAAGTGTCTGTATTGTGTCAAGATATTCCCAGAGAGTCATATTAGCCAATTTCGCCAAATACCTAGATGCCCAAAATCGTTATATTCTCACACTGGGTTTGGTTGTTTTTTCAAATTTTTATTTAATTATTCTAAGCCCCGCTTTGAGGTAAATTGTGCTCCGGTTTAATCCTGTTGTGGTCTTACATGTCAATATTCCCATATATCAGTAGGGTTTTAACCAGGAATGAATCCTGGGCTTTATCTCGTGACTTCGACAACGCTTTTGCTTTTCTTGTTTTCCCGCTTTTGTTTTCTCGTGAAATTTCTCTAGGTCAATTCCTTTGCGGTTTAGTTTAATTTCTTGCTTGGAGTATCTGGAGATCATCTATGAACGTTATGCCAGAAGGAATTTGCCACAGGAGGTCTGGTTCTCTCTAAAAAGATGAAGTCATGCACAGAAAAGGTCTCTTCTAGGCAGGTCGCATTTTTGGGAAAGGAAGGTTTTAAGCTACAATGGGATTTTTGGTAGCGGCAGAAAGGTGTGGAATTTTGACCGCCAAAAGGTACTTTTTCCCATGGAAGCAAAGCCACTTAAGTCACAATGGGAAAATTAGAGGCAACAGGTAGGCGGGAATTTCTTACCTGCCTTGCAGGGTGAAAATTCCCATTGTGAAATAAAAGAAAATCACTTAAGGCATTGATGAGATTTTCTTACCTACCTTGCAGGTTAAAAAATCCTGTTATGAAAGTCAAACACCTTAAGTGGATCATGGGATTTTTGAAGCTGCGGTGTAGGGTGGATAATCCCATTGAAAATTTGCTTTTAAAAATAGAAATGGGCTATGCCAAACACAAGGAAGATGATACCATGCCAAAAGTGCGACCCCTTTTGGAATAGAGGGACAACTTTAATTGCATTAATTAATTAATTCTATTTCCAAATTTGGCACCCAAGCATGAGGAAAAGTCAACAAGGAAGAAGAGGATAAAGTGATTTAGAAATAGAATTCTAAAATCAAATAAATATAATTTATTTAATGTAGCCCCTTCATGTCAAAAAGTGCTACCCATATTAAAGAGGAATAATGCTTTTTAAAGTATTAATTGATATATTTAATTCCTATTTTTAGTGGATGAGGTCAAAGCACACTATGAAGCTTAAGTGGATCGAAAGTAGTGAGCTAAATTAAATAAATTTAATTTATTTAATGGTAGCCATGAGCATGCACAAAATAGGTGCCCCAAATGAAGAGAAATGCATGTTAATTAATTAATTAATTAATTGCCAGAATAGGAGGGAAATTATTAATTATAGAATGGCGAATGTTATATAAGCATGGGCTACCATAAGGATGAATTAATTAATTCTTTAGCAAGGAAGTGCAGCTTAGGCAATTTTGGTGCTCAATTAAGGAGGAATTTTGCACAGAAGGTGTTTTTACTGCTGGAAGGCTTCAAAGTTTGGCACC
Organism: Taxus wallichiana var. yunnanensis; assembly: GCA_018340775.1. NCBI lineage: Eukaryota > Viridiplantae > Streptophyta > Pinopsida > Cupressales > Taxaceae > Taxus > Taxus wallichiana. The sequence goes on from CM031241.1 coordinate 264,348,548, forward strand.
TAGGTTTGAAGAAGCTTGAATTAAGTCTAATTAATTGTCTGCATAGTGGTACAGGTGCTTAGGTGAAGTTGACAAAATTCATGCTTGCTTTGCATGCAAACAAAACATCAAATTTTGGGGTAGCAGGCTTGATATATGCAGATTTTTATAATTAAAATCAAGTGTTCATGTTCCGGTTGCCATATTTGTCTGAATTAATTGCAGAATTCATTATAGGTGCTTTTATAAGAGAAAGGGAGCTTAAATCAATGTCCAATACATTGAACATATCCTCCGAATCTGAAGAAATCTCCAGATCTGCACCGGTTGTAAAGAATTTCGCTGAATAAAAAGAAAAAGAATTGCTCAGACAAAGATCGCTCCAGCCATGGAAAAACGGGATGAATGAGAAAGATCAGCAGAATCATGCATAGATCCAGATTCAGATCCAGATCCATAATTGCAAAGGCTTTATCCTCTTGTTTTGAATGCAGCCCGTGAAAAGTCAGTGCATGGAGAATTCCTTCCAAAACCTTGTGCATGTTCTCCCAATCTTCAATTGAAGCCTTCATTGAATTTGCATTCACCCTGAGAGTGCTTTCCAGAATTTTTAATTGCTCATATGCAATTAAAAATAAAAATGATGAGTTATTTATGACAAACATTGCACTGATGCATGTACTGGAGAAAAATTGCAAAAGCTTCAAGGATAAGAGGAAGACATGTTAAAGGCAATACTGCAAAGCAAATCATAGTCACTTGCTTCCAGATCCAGCCGCTTCCAAATCCAACTTGCTTCCAGATCCAGTTTGGTGAGAATCAAAGGCAAAAGAATCAACTGCATGTAGAATATGAAAAAGGACAAGACTGCAACTTTCCTCTTTCTTCTTCTTTCTCTTATTTCCTTCGACAAAGTAATTGAGCGATCAATTAAATTATAAAACCTAAGTGATTGGTTTAAAAGCCATTACTTGAAGAAGTCAACTACTTGGAAATAGGTGGCAGACATGCAAAATAGAAGGTTCTATCTTCAGTTACAAATCATGCATGTCATGCAAAGAGGAATTCCAAGAGGGAGATTGCCAGTTGTTTCCTTTCCAACTTCCACATGTGCCAGTTCAACTAAAAGCTTCCTATTTGTAATTTCCCCTCTACATGCTATAAGTAGAGGAAGAACCTACGGGTTAAAAGATCGAAATTTGTAAGCAACATTCTTGTGTTCCAGACTTTGTGCTGAAATCCCTGATAACTATTTGAATCAAAAGAATAAAGGAGCAAGTTTCTCCGGAGAACTTTATGTCATGGTGCATTTTGTTTCTAATTTTTATCTCGATTTACTTATAAACTTTGGGTTATTTTAGATCTAGATCTGAAAGTTGCCTTTGCTTATAATTTTGTGTTAATATCTATTGGTCCTGTCTATGTGCATGCAATCAACTTTGTAATCTATTGATTGGGTTGCACATCTTCCTTATTTCTTCCCTGTGTTTATATTATTTCCTTCTTTAGATATTTCCTTTCTTTAACAACTGCTTACTTGCTGCAAAACTATACAACTATGGTTCATGAGCTGCATGGTTAAAGTAAAACCCCTAAATAGATACTAGCATATTTTATTGACAAATCATACACGGGAGCCTCACCGGTAAATGAGGGAGATTTATCTCATGACTGCCTAGGTTTTTAGCTATGCAGAAAATCTAGCCAACAGTTTTTGGCGACTCCGTTGGGGAACAACTATCTTTGCAGATCAAAGCTTATCTCTTAAGATCAGAGTGTTTTCCATACAACTCTCAACCTGGCTGAACGTCCATTCACCCGATCTGTGAAGGCACAAGTAAGGACTAATTGTTTCTTCAGATTGCAGGAGCAATTCAACTTCAATCATCCACCTCAATTTAGAAGCCGCAGATCTAGTCTCTCACCAGAAGGAGAGTGCATACTCATCCAGATCCGGATCATCTTCAGCATAATCCGGCGGCTGAAATTATTCACCAAGTCTACACAAGGAGAAGACGTGCCCCACTTATCATGCAGAACCATAATCACAATCGGAACCAGATAGTACTTCCCCATGGGGAGCAACTTTTGGGCCATTGAACTTGACTCCACCTATGCACGATCTCGCCTAAAGGATCCGAGAAGAATTTTCCAAATTCTTTGGAGATGGAAAACAAAATTCGGAGGATCATTTGGCAGCCTTCTTTATATCTTGTGGTGTGCTTGTAGAAGTGGAGCATGAAGATGTCTCGGTCGACTCTTCATTGAGCCTCTACACGACTTGGGCCGGCGAATGGTTCTATCGGCTAGCTCCCGACACCATAACCAACTCAGGCCACTATGCGTGAACAATTTCTCGAAAAGATTCAAGGTAGCTGAAGATTCTAGTACATTGATAACTCAACTGACTCAGTTGAAGGAGCCACATGAGCACATGCGGGATTTTATTGCAAAATTCCAAAGATTACTATACAAAATTCCGGCTTCATTTGTCTCGAATGATGAGAATCAAAAGACATTTTTCATCAATGCTTTACTTCTCGAAGTAAGCTATCAACTCCGAAGAGCACGTCTTGTTGACTTGTTAGCAACTCAAAACATGGTGGTTGAAATTGAAGACGACCTCATCATGGTCGGGAAAGATAAAGAGCAACACTTCTGAGCTAAAATTTCATCCTTAGCTACTACTTTTGATTCATTGTTTGCAAAAGTTAGCAAATGAGATGTCGCAGATAAAGAAACAAATGGCTCAAATGGCTTAGGTCAACAACACTTTTCTAACCCGCTCGAATTTCAACAAAGCCGGAACCGCATTGCTGGTTCCCAAAGATTAGCAATTGAAGCTGCTCCCGAAACAACGTGGAGATGAATAAAGAAGACCTGACGCCGACGCCGATCAGCTCAAGAATGATGATTTTGTAGGTCCTCCGGCGACTCCAACATTAATTACCTAAACTACAAATCAACATGAGTATGAGGAGCTTCTTGAAGATGATCATGTTTATGCATATGCAGACTTACAAGATCACAAACTTGCCAAGCCGAAACATTAAGAGCGAGAGAAAGAAGGGGCATCCCTTTGCCTTCTTCCTTAGCTCCCAGAAGTAAGCATGCGAGTTCTTCATCTCAACCACAGAAAGCGGCTCAGGTATCTGAATCTATACCTTCCTTTGACATTGTTGATCATGTAAAGAAAACTAGGATTCAAATGTCAAAAGCTGAATACCTGAGAGCCTTTCTGGCTTGATTAAATAGGTTAGTCAAATATGTACAATCACTAGGACAATCCAATACATCAAAAGGCCTTTTGCACGAGCTTAAGGATACTCCTCCACGAAACAACACTACAGTTGTTAAATCCTCACTATCTTCCTCGAAAGAGTGGAACTGTTCTATGTTTCCCTATTGCTTAATGGTTTCAAGTTAAGCAATCGCATTTTAGATTCAGTGCTTCGACAATGTCATGCCAACTAAAGTTGCAAATGTCATGCAAAGAGGAATTCCAGGAGGAAGATTGCCAGTTGCTTCCCTTTTTCGTAGCTTCAACATGTGGCAATTCATTAAAAAAACTTCCTATTTGTAATTTCCTTTATACACTATAAATAGAGGAAGAGCCTATGGGTTAAAGGATCAAAATTTGTAATCAACATTCTTGTGTTCCAGACTTTGAGCTGAAACCCTTGATATCTTTTTGAAAGCTAAGGAATTGAAAGGAGACAAATTTCCGAAGAACTTTGCGTCAACGATGCATTTTGTTTCTTATTTCTTTTTAGATCTTTGCATAAACTTTGTGTTATCTCAGATCTGAATCTGAAACTTTCCTTTTCTTTAAATTCTGTATTTCAAGATCTATTTGTTTATCTATGTGCATGAGATCAACTCTGTGAACTATTGGTTAGATTACACATCTTCTTTCCTTTCTTCCCGTACTCAATTATTTCCCTCTTCCGCACATATTTCTTTACAATTGCTTGCTGCAAAATTGCCTAGCTATGGTGCATGAGCTACGCGGTTAAAGTAAAACCAACAAATAGATATTAGAAAATATAATTGACAAAATCTTACACGGGAGCCTCACCGGTAAATGAGGGAGATTTATCTCATGACTGCCTAGGTTTTCAGTCATGAAAAATCAAGGCAACAAGATGTGAGGGATATGCTAGTGAGAACATAATCCACAAAACTTATTCCACCCTCATAGTAAATCTACTAGGGATACATGAAAGCCCATTTAGAATGTAAAGATTGAAATTCCCCATATGGCGAAGGTACCTCTCATAGGTTGCGACTGGAGTGTTCCCATACCTTTAAACCAAACTCCTCTGAATCAAGCTCCTTAAGGCATAACTCGTCTTGTGCAAGATCTTCAATACGCATCTAATGGGTCCTTGTCGAACATTAAGGATCTCTAAGAATAATATTTTCTATTGAGGAATAATGGGAAATCTCTGGATAAAGGTAAAGGATTGGTTCCCCATCATTGTGTACAATGAAGGCCAATGAAGTGGGGGGGGATGTAGCATATTGCAATGAAGACGTCATAGATAAGAGATGGTACCCTCTTAACATGCAACCACATGTATTTGGAATGGACATCATAAGATGCCAATGATACTTTGGACATACGAATGTCATGAATGAGGCGAACAACTACACTTGAACACAAATACCACCAGATCTATGAGTGTCATGCTGACACGTCAAGACCTACAAATAACTTTTTGTTGGAGGGAGCGCTGTTTTGGTCTCACAATTCTTATTTTTGAAGAAGAGATCTTGCAATACAATCACATCCTAGAAGTACCGAGAGAAAGAAAGAAAGACATTATAGTATTTCCACAAATAACCGACAATAGGTCAACGGGGCTCGAGAATACACACCCAAATAGAATAGAAAGTGCTAGGGTAAAATGACCCTCGTAATAACGACTAACTAGAAAAAGAAGAAGAAAAGCATTAAAAGTGAATGTGGGTTAAACCTAACATAGAAAATCCCCCAACCCATGCAATTAGAATAACAATACAAATACAAATAGTCATGTGGGAGGAGTAAGAATCCCCAAATACTGCATTTGACACCATTATAGTTCCAACAAATAATGGGAATTTCTCTATTACCATCTAGAACCTTAGTGCACCGAAATTTAGATGGTAAAGGACATGGCCAGTTGGGATCCAAAGCACAAATCATAGCTTTGTAATCTTGAACAACCTCCCATTTGTTTTATTTCCTGGCATTGACAACCAAGGGCCGATCATTTTGAAGATCCTCCACTTGGAGTCTAGTTCGATTAAGACTTTTGTTAGGGAGGGAAAAGAGCTTTGTTTTAGATTTTAAAGCTCTTAAACGATCCTCTACCTAATGGAATTTGATAATAAACGTGTTATCAGGAGTTGTCCTTACTCGATTGAGAGTGATGCCATTCAAGTCTAGGGTACTCCCGTAAAAAGGTTTTCCAAGTCTTGCAAGGGAACAACAGGCTTAGGCAGGCCGTGAACTAGAAGGTTAAGGGACTTGGATTGTTGTGCTCTCTCTTCATCAATTTTGTCTTGACAACCATTTCAACAATTGACGGGCCTTCTTCCTTGAACTATTTGGACCCATAATTTGTGTTTGTGGTGTCCCTAAGATTTCACCTTGAAATCTGGGACTACCCCTTTTCCATTTCAACAATTGGAGGGCCTTCTTCCCTTCACTATTTGGACCCACAATTTGTGTTTGTGGTGTCCCTAAGATTTCACCTTGAAATCTGGGACTACCCCTTTTAAGAAATTTCGTTCTTTTCAAAGTAACGGGTCATTTTGTGTTTTTGTTGCCAGCAGTTGTCTCCATTACCCTAGGGTATCCCCAGGGAATCATATAAGCCAATTCCGACAAACACCCACATGCTAAAGCTCATTCTACTCCTTCATTGGGTTTTATCTAAAAACATTTTATTTATTTATTTATTAAATAAATAAAGATTGTGCTGAAATTAAACCCTAAAGTAGATTTCCACATCATATTACTTTCATCTCTGGACAAAGTGTTGGTATCCAAATATGTTCTCCCTTTCAAGCCGAGCAGCAACACAAATTGGACATGGAGCTTAGAGACAAATAGATCATAGTGTGTCGTTTTGTAGCCGGGGAGGAGCTCTAACCGGCCCTTTGTTACTCGGGAGATTTGTGGAGAGATGGATAGCACTTTTAAGAGGGTTTGACCTGTCCTAACTACTTTAGGCCGTGCCTCTTTGACTGTGGTGAGAGAACCCTTATTGTAACCTCTGTTTGATGAAGGAGATGGAGATATCCTTCTTTTGCACAAATTCTATGAAGAGAACCTTGGGAAAATACGGTCAATACTCCATGATTTAACTCTTAAGAGTTGTCACTTCTAAACGATGGAGATACTTTCAACACAAGGCTAAGGTTACTGAAGACATTAAGAAATCCTGATTGTTCTGCATATTTTTGCAAGTAGATTTTGTTCCTTTGTTGATACACAGGCAAACAGGGGTAGTTCAGGGTGGATTCATGGTTTTTGAATAATTTTGGTGGGAGATGAAGCAGGATAAAGTTGATTATACCAGATCTTCAAGGGACTTCACAACAATGAACAACTCAACAACAGAAAGCTTCAGAACAGTTAAGACGTTCCTTCAACCAGAAGGTGTGCTTTAATGGAGGCCTAGATCAGCACGTTTTCACATAATCTTTGAGACTCCAACATGAAGGCTCGAATTGAAAGACTCAATTAAACACCAAAGTTTTTGATTAATCACGCCTAAGGTACACCCGAAGACTTACAGACAATCTTTATCAACAAATGATAGTGAATTGATTTTAAATTTGTTTATCTCATCTAAGATGAAGGCTCTTCTTGAAATGAAATTGCAAATACCATTAAACTATCATAGGAACGAGATCCTGTGTGATTTCACAAAAAATTCAATGTAAGATTGCAATAGGAACGAAATAAACTATTTGCAGACATTCAGAAAAGCAACACAAATTGCTAGAGATTGGACACAAATTAATTTCAAAATTGCTTAGATTCATCAATAGGGAAAGCTTCCAGAGCAATCTCAGTGCTTTCACAATGGTTATACATATGCAACCAACTTGACACGATAGAAAATCTAACACAAAGAAAATAATAGGTTATCTCGGCTTTGGTCTCTCACGAAGACGACTTTCTCAATTTTCTCTTAGAATTCAAACTCCGACCATTTGCAAGAGTATTCTCATTGCATTTATACATTTTGCTCACTCAATTTTCCCCCCAAAAGAGAAGAATATTCGAGGGACCTTTGCTTGTTACCAATTTGTTTCAGACAACGACGTTTAACAAATTCAGATCCGAAATCTGCCAGGTGGACCAATTGTGAACTGATCATGTTTCTTGGGCCTCGACTAATGACTAGGATGCCATGCCACAACTTTTCAGGAGTCCTTTTAATCATTCTGATTCTATCATGCGAGAAATCCCCTTTTTAATCATTTTTCGAGCCTCTGCATAGCTGGACTTGACAGTCATCCCTTTTTGCTCTCGAGGCAACACCTTTTTCACCTTTTACCGCCTGCACTTTCATCATTTTACCCTTTTCCTCTCTTTCATCTGCAATTCTGCCCCGCATCCATCTCCTCTGGTAATTCCCCTTTTTGCAAGTGCCTGAGCAACTCCAACTTCAAAATATCGACCTTAACAATCCTTGGACTCACAATTTAAGTTTCAAATCCATTCAAAGGCACCTTACAGATAGAGACGACAAAGAATTTTATCAAAGAACGATGAAAAACAGTGCGTATTCACGTCTCTAGGAGTCTTGGAGCAAAAATGGCGGAAAAACAGGTGAAATGCACAGCAACCGTTGATCCTGCCCCTTTTTCCACTTTATATCACAATCATCCACGTGTTTCCTTGGCACAATTGCAAAGGAGAAGCACAGAGGCAAGTCCCAAACAAGCGCGAGCCTTCCACGTACCCTGGGCCCAAGAAAAATGTCTTTTGGCCTTTGAAAAGTCTCGGTGAAAAAGGAGCCAGCGGAAGCCTCCACGTGTCTCAATGGCGCATTTTAAGATGGTCCCCAAAAGTAGAGACCCCAAACAAGCGCAGGCTCAACACGTGTCTTAGTCCAATAGAGTCTGTTAAAAAGTTGAAGGTTTAGCGGAAGGCGCCATGTGTCTAAGGTTCGAGACAGTCTCCTTTGGCCGTTGAAAAGTCCAAGCAAAGGGCAGAGTGAGCGGAAGCCTCCAAGTGTCCTCCTGACGCTTCTTCAAAATAAAACTTAGGGCCGGTCCCCAAACAGGCGCGGTCCCTCCACGTGTCCCAAGCCTTTAGAAAGTTGCTTGAAAAGTCTATGGGAAGACCCGACGGAAGCCTCCACATGTCTTCATGGCGCAACTTCGAGATGGTGCCCAAGAGCGGAGACCCTGAACAAGTGCGGGCTCACCACATGTCCCAGGCCTTAGAAAATTGCTTTGAAAAGTTTAAGTACAAAGTGGAGCCGGCGGAAGCCTCCACATGTCTCCTTGTCGCAATTGTTAAGGTGGGACCCTGAGGCGGATCCTCAAATGAGCGCCAACCCACCACGTGTCCATGGTTTGCCAAAAACTGTACTGATTGCATGAAAAATTTGTCTAAGTCTGGGCAAAGCAGCGAAACCTCCATGTGTCCCCCGGCGCAACTCCAAGGCCAAACCAAAAGGTGAATTTTCAAATGAGCACCGTTCCTCCACGTGGACAAGTTTTGGGTTAAAGTGAGCCTTAGAGTTTTTAGAGTGCCCCACCGAGCCGCATCCAACCAAAAAGGGCCACGTTTCCATTGATGTTGAGAAGTAAATTTGACTGGGACAAATACACCCGTCAAACCGTAAAATGCAGGAAAATCACCATTTGAGCCGGAGATGAATCTTTCTTCAAGGACAGAGAATTTGGAAATGTTATAAGGCTCAAATATGATCCTCCGAGCTACATCCAATCACGTTTCCACAGGTATTTGGGACAACAAAACTTGATCATGTGGAAAACGGAAGGAGAGGAAAACCCGAGTTTTACGCCCAATTTACAGACTCTTTCAGATGGACAGAGGAACGAAAAATAAATTCTGACCTTTAAGTGATCCTCGACCAAGGAAGGGACTGATCATGGCAACCAAATGGAGGATAGAGTCTTCAAGCACCAACACGGGGAGATAGAAAACGTGACAGAGGCCGCAAACTGAGGAATTTCAATGACAAACGGGCGAGACTAATTTGAGCACCAACACAAAGCATTCACCAGGGAAGGTTTTTACAAACTAGTTAATTAACAAGTCATTTTTGGGCAATTGTCTGTGACTTCTGGCGTGTTTTTCATTTTATTTATCCCTTTTGTGTTTGTTTTCAGTTTTTCTCCGTAAATCTATCTGGTAATCTTTCCGTTTGTTCTGTCTAGCTAGTTCAATTGCACGAGTTTCCAGAAGTCATCCATGGCTTCAGACAAATTTGAAGTTAGTTATGAAGTGTCGGTTTTGAAGCAACAATATGGAAGCAAGTCACACTTTTTGGGAATGATGGTTTCTTAATGCAAGTCACATTTTTAGAAGCTGCCTGGCAAGTAAATATTTGGTATAATGACTTAAGTGAAAAGCGGAGAATTAAACCCTGCTAAGAAGGGTAAAATTTTACCTGCTTGCCCTCATGATTTTCCCGCAAAGGATTTATTTAACTCCAAATCAAGTCACACTTTTTAGCTTGCTTGGCAATTTGGAATTTAGCAAAATGGCTAAAGTGGAAAACAGGAAATTAGACCTTGCCTGGAAGGTAAGTATTTGGCATAATGACTTAAGTGAAAAGCGGAGAATTAGACCTGCTAGGTAGGGTAAAATTTTACCTGCCTGCCCCTCATGTTTTTCCCGTAAAGCAAGTCAAATTCACCCATGCAAGTCGCATTTTTTAGAAGCTTCTGGCAGCAGGTTAATATTTAACATGACAACTTAAGTGAAAAGTGGAGAATTAGACCCTGACAGGCAGGGTAAAATTTTACCTACCTGCCCCTTGTATTTTTCCCTGGCTTATAGCCAAAAGTGCGACCCATCCTTGCATTATTAATTGCCTAAAAGCTGATTTTATTTATTTATTTCTAGCTAAGGTTGGCACCAAAAATAGGAGGAAAGTCAAAGCAAACAAGAAGGCTAAAAATAAGACAAAGAAGCTTGCTAAAAATAAAGGAAAGAATTGCAAGAAAAAGCAAGCTAAATTAGGCAAACTTGGGCACCCAAATAAGGAGAAAAAGCACAACTTATTATTAAGAATTGCTAAAAATAAGAGTTGGTAAAATTAGCATGCAATTACCTATATAAACAAAGTGGGCGGCATAAAGAGAGGGCAAATAATTCTTTTAGGTGGAGCATGTTGCCCGGAGAAATTTGGCGGGCAAGGTTGAAGTCATGTGAGCATTAAAAAATATTTTTTAATTGCTGGGAAGCACCCAATTTTGGCACCTAAGGTTGGAAGTGCTTTCTTTTTACTATTTTGGCTATTTGCATGTTGATGTGAGTGCACAAGTGAATAAAATAATGTTTTTAGCTTGCTTGGCATGCAAGCAAGGTCTAAAAATTTAAGGCAACAAGCTTTATAATCAGATTTTGGTGAAGAAATTAGGCATTCATGCCATGGATTCCTTGTTTGTCTGAATCATTTGCAGGTATACTTCACAGTGCTCATCTTTGTGAAAAGAAGGCAAAGTCAATGTCAGATACATTGAATATATCTTTCGAATCAGGAGGAATTGCAAGTTCTACACGAATTGATCCAATCGCAAGGTCTTCTGTCGAAAAAAAAAGAAAAAGACCTCGGACAAAGATTGTTTCAGGCATGATGTAACATGATGAAAGAGAGGATTCAACAAAATCTTGCATAATTTCCAGGCTTGCCGAGATCAATGATATAGATATAGGGCTTGAACCTATCTTTGATTTGATTGACAAATCCAAAGTCATTGGTAGATCATCTCTTATGTGGGCAATGAAGAGCAGTGGAATTATTCAAGCTGCAACATTTTTGGCTACAACCCAGTTGCCTGAATTCGTTCTGGAATGTGCGAAATTTAATCATCCTCTTTCTAGGACAATTCGGGACGGCAGGAAAGACGGTGATTAGATTGGATCCGAAATTCATTGATTTTTGCCTCAAGATTCCGGCATGGCCTGTGGTGATCACAATTGGCATGGATGAAGCTTGTGACACATGGGAAAGGAACAAAGTAGACTCTGCGTGGGTATAATGAACACTAGATATATGAAGAAGCCAAGATCACCGTCAAAATTCCCAAGGAGTTTTCTACGGTCATTTTTTGTGCGGAGTAGTTGATGATATTACCCACTTGCTTAGCTGCAGGATAAATGGGGAAGCCAATGCCCATAACTTCCGCTCATAGATGTATGCCTTTATCAGAAGAATTGAAATCAACAAAGCTGATTCGATAAATAATTGGTCGGAGATCATCAGTAATAACATCAGTGAGTAACTCGGAAGTGTGAGGTAGACTTTCAGTTTCAAAATGATTTCATACCTTGTATATGCCGCAACCTCACAGGGGATATTCTCCAAGCTAGATAGACGGGGCATGCTTTCAAAAGATCCTATTTATGAGTGTTTCCCACAGCTTGGTGATCCCTGAATGCTATAAGAATTACAAGGCAGTAAACGATGGTTTCTTCTATGGATTCATTTGCAAGTTGAACGGTGATCTGAAGTGCAACAAAGTAAGCAAGGAAGCCTGGAGAAGTTGTCTTTCAACATGGTTGTATCTTCATCCAGTTCGCCGACTTCACATATTTTAAGGTTACTGGTTTCTCAGGAGAACCAGTCAAGTTACCAAGATATCCAAATGATAAGTGGATTATCATGAGTTATGTAGGCAGCTCGCAGAGTTGCACGACTTACAATCAAGGAGGCATAAATCTACGGTTAACTTTCCAAATGTAGGGGTAATTATGGTTGTCATAACATCCACAGAGATAGAGGAGTTGAGCGAGATGTTTCTTGGTTATGATCACGAGTTCTTCCCAGCTCGAATGAATTTCGATCCTTATGAAATAGCAAGGAAAACAATTTCCCTAGAATGTGCACATATTCCTTCGCTAGAGGATTTCTGGATGAAATGCAGGAATGAATACGAAGTCAATAAAAGAGATTTCAGCAGATTATCAGCTCAACAGATTTCGAGACTATGATTTGACGAGGATACTGCGCAGCACCTTCCGATGACGGGCATGTAGTACTTGATTCATATCATCGGATGGGAGTAGACAAGGCTACACTTCAAGTGAATGTGGGTGGTAGTCATACAATCGAGGAGAGATCTTCGACACTTCTAGTCAATACTTTCAATTGGTTGTTGACAAAAGGTTATTGTTCGGATGAGACCTTGATGAACCGTGAGCACGGGAATTTTGGTACAGGGAATATCAACAATAAAAGGAAGCATGGAGGTGAAAGCAGCCGAAGGCGTAGATTAGCTAATAGTGTAGAAGAAGGCTTAGGCATCGAAAAAGACTAGTCCGCATCCACTTCACCAAGACTACTTTCAAACGAAGCTTCTTCGTACCAACCCGCAACACTTTTGCGGCTCCATTAACACCGAAGTCATGACTAGTCAAGCATCAAACCGACATCATTCATATATACTTCTCTTACGCTACCCATTTCTCCACCTCCTCCTCCCCCTATGGTGGAATTGAAGGCACTGAGATAATAGAATTTGAAAGGGCATTATCCTTGGATGGCATGGGAGAAGGTTATATAATATGGAGGTGAATTTGGATGCAACAGAGCCTAAGCGGAAATGGTAGTACACACTGAGGCTTCTCATTCCCCGAAGAGTAATTTCTCATCTTGGTTGGCTCTGCAGACAGTCCCGAGAGGCTAGAGAAGAAATCAACTTGGAAGAGGAAGACTTGCAGCTGCTCATGAGCTTGGGAGGTAGAGGCAAAATGTCTAAAGCTGCTAAAATAACTTCAAGGTTGGTTATTGAAGAATCAAGGTAGAAGTTTGCTAAATTATCGATTCTAGTGAAGGGAAGCAAAAGGAGAGCTATCGGTAGTAGACATATCGATGAATCAAGTGCCATTGGGTCAAATTACCACAAAAGGATGAAAGCAAAATACACAAACATTGATAGATGCTTTATTCCTCAAGCTTTACAAGAAGAAGACAGAGAAAGCCAAACCTCAGAAGCATATTTCCCACTTGTGTGAGATCATCACCAAGGTTGCCAAACCTTCCTCTCAACCAGTATTAGTACATGAGCAGGTGAGTAGCCATTTAATTGGAGAGGTTGAGGATGCTCGGTAATCGTCAAAGCTATATATGAATGGAAAAGCCAAATCATCCACCAAGCTTCAAAGCAGTTCAAGGAAGTACTAGCTAGCCTGAAAGATATGGAAAGGGCATTATATCAGTTGAAGCAACTAATGACAAGCATAGTGGATGAGAATATAGTGGCTGAGAGTAACCTGCATATCTTGGCTAAGATAAATTCACTGCCGGAGGATGTTCTGATTGCAGTAACAACTTGTACCTGATGGATTGGTAGAAAAGGGTAAGCAGTTGGAGATAGTGCTTTCTTTCCGCATGGAGATTCTCAAGCTTATGTTGAAAAGAATGCAATTGTTGGAAAATAAGATAAATTCACTTCCAGATAACATAGTTGCTTTCACTACGGAAGAGGTAATTTGTTGGCTAGAATTTCTGCATAACACAAAACCTAGGCGATCATGAGATAAATCTCCCTCATTTACCGGTGAGGCTCCCGTGTCGATTTGTCAATTAAAATATGCTAGTATCTATATGGGGTTTTACTTTAACTTTTCACTCATGAACCATAGTCAGTATAGTTCTCGCAGCTAGCAAGTAGTTGAATTGTTTAAGAAAGGAAATATTTATATAAGAAGGGAATTATATAAACACAGGAAGATGTGCATCCCAATCAATAGATATCGAGTTGATTGCATGCACATAGAAGAAACTAATAGATATCAACGCACAAAATTATAAGCAAAAACAACTCCGATCTAGATCTAAAATAACACAAAGTTTATTCAAAGATCTAAGATAGAAAGCTAGAAACAAAATGCACCGTGACACAAAGTTCTCCGGAAATTTGCTCCTTTATATTCCTTTGCTTCAAGTGGCTATTAGGGGTTTCAGCACAAAGTCTGGAACACAAGAATGCTGCTTACAAATTCTGATCATTAACCCGAAGGTTCTTCTTCTACTTATAGAATGTAGAAGGAAAGTACAAATGGGAAACTCAACTGAACTAAAACATAAACAAGAAGCAAAGATGACATCTGGCAATCATCCTCCTCTAACTTCTCCTCAAGTGACACATCTATCACTTAACTAATAAAATTGTTCCACATAACTTTAAGTAATGGTTTCAAAACCAATAACTTTAAAGTTTTACAATTTCATCCGGGAACGTGGAAAATAGAAGAAGAAAGAATAGAAGAAGTCAAGCCAACTGTAACATTTATATCTTCTTTTTGTTCTGATATTGAATATACTTGTCGAACATGTAATTCAACATCTTCCCATCTGTCTTAGCCACAACTTCCTTTTCTATCCTGAACTGCAGCAATCCAGACTTTGTGTTGTAGCCCTTGATGTAATTTTTGTGAAAGCTGAGGAATTGAATAAAGGTAGATTTCCGGAGAACTTTGTGTCCACGGTGCATTTGCTTCTTACTTCTGTGTGGATCTTTGGATAAACTGTGTTATCTGAGATTTAGGTTAAAAGCTTTTCTTTTCCTTTACTTCTGAATATTGTGAGATCTACTTGTTTATTTAAACCATGTGTATGAAATCAACTCTGTAAACTATTGGTTGAATTACATATGTTCCTTTCTTCTTTCCCAAATTGCATTATTTTCCCCTTTTGAAAATACTTCATAAACAACTCCTTGTTGCATAGAATTGCTAAGTTATGGTTCATGAGCTTTGTAATTAAAGTAAAACCCCCTGCAAATAGTTATTAGGATTCATATTTACCAGATTGATAAATATCTTACACGGGAGCCTCACCGTTAAATGAGGGAGATTTATCTCATGAATGCCTAGGTTTTTAGTGCTGAAAAATCTAGCCAACAATTTGTCAACTTGTTTTGGATAAATTGTTGATGTGTTGCGAGTTTGTTTCTTCAGGTGCCCTTTGAAATATTGTTTGAAACAAAATCCCAAAGAGCATACACAAGAAAAGGAAAAGGAAAAATTAGTCAAGAAACACAACTATTCCTTGAAATTATTTTTTTGTAGCATTGGTAGTTACATGAACATAGTATATGAACAACATCCAAGCAGCCAATGAAGATGCCCAAGAAGTATAAGCAAATATCCAACCCTCATTAGGTGAGTCCCTAATTCTTTTAAGCACCAACATAAAAAACAGGGCAAGTCCCCAACATCCTTGCAGTTTACTTCAATATCATTCACATCCAAGATATCACTGTAGGGGAAATGGGATAGATCTAAAAGAAATGAGAAAGGGGATCTTATCCTAGTAAATTTCCAAATATAAAACCTAAAGTAGATGTGAAAAAGAATGGTGAGAATTTGTAGACATCAGCTTTTGAGCTTATATTGAAAGATAGGCAGATGGAATTTAACACCAACAATACCATCAATAACCACAACAACGTCGGCTACTAAAATATGTAATTAATGAGACACTGGAACCCATGACTTCTAATATGATGGTCTATAATGCCTTTCTGGTCCGTACTTTTAATAGGATTGGAATTACTCCTTGTGATTTGAATATTCCTAGGCATCCTGATTATGCTTCTCCTACCCATGATCTTTCTCCCAAACTCGGCCCCAACTTTTCATAGTGTTGGCTAGATTTTCTGCATAAGCATCAAACCTAGGCAGTCATGAGATAAATCTCCCTCATTTAACCGGTGAGGCTCCCATGTCAGATTTGTCAATAAAAATGTGTTATTATCTATCAGGGGTTTTACTTTAACCACTTAGTTCATGAACCATAACTAAGAAGTTCTCATGGCAATTGTTCGAAAGGAAGTATTTTATAGAAGAAGGAAGTAAAGGAAATACAGAGAAGAAATGGGGAAGATGTGCATCCCAATTAGTAGATAGCAGAGCTAATTGCATGCACATAGAAGAAACTTAATAGATATGAACACACAAAATTATAAAACAAAGGCAGCTCTAGATCCAGATCTAAAATAACACAAAGTTTATCAAGAGATCTAAGATTAAAAGCAAGAAACAAAGTACACCGTGACACAAAGTTCTCCGAAAACCTGCTCCTTTGTATTCCTTTGCTCCAAGTTGCTCTCAGGGGTTCAACACAAAGTCTAGAACACAAGATTGCTGCTTACAAATTCTGATCGATCATTAACCCGGAGGTTCTTCTCCTACTTATAGAATGTAGGAGGGAAAGTACAAATGGGAAGTCTAATTGAACTGAAACATAAACAAGTAAAGTTGACATTTGGCAATCATCCTCCACTAACTTCTCTCTAAGTGACACATGTATCACTTAACTAATATAATGGTTCCACATGACTTTAAGTAATGGTCAGAAAACTAATAACTTAGAAGTTTCACAATTTCATCCGGAACATAGAAAATAGAAGAAGAAAGAATAGAAGTCATGCCAAATTTGTAACATTTATGTCTTCTTCTTGTTCTGATATCGGATATACTTATCGAACATATAATTCAACATCCTTCCATTTGTTTTAGCCACTGCTTCTTTCTCTGTTCTGAACTGCAATAACCCTTCATTCAACACTTTGATGCACGCTTCCACATCTTCCAAGCTCGGCCCAAACCTTGTAATGTCCGCCTGCAGCGCCACCAGTCTACTGATAGAATTCATCGTGAAAGGCTTGGTAGCTTTATCAATTCTCTTTTGTACCATCAAAAGAGAACCTTCCAGGGAATTAGGCACCTTAGTTGAGACGATCCACACGTATGAAGTAACATTCTGTCCACTCTCTCCTCGGTGAAAGAAATGACACTGTCTGGTAAGTCTGATGTCCTGCTCTCAAGTGCCTCGTATTCTTTTCAAGAAAACTCTGCAGATTTCCAAACGGAAAGATACCGCAAATTCCAACTACTTCCCTTCTCAACTCGATCCATCCGCATAATCTGCTCCGCAATCAATACATCTCCGGCAACATTGATCTCGCCAAAATATTCAGGTTACTCTCTCGCAATCGTATTCATGCCTTTATGTTCACCATCGATTGCTTTAGCTGATTTGTTGCATCATCCATAACCTTTAGGCGGTGACACTTCTCCAAGTTGTCAGACGGAAGCTTGATTTAATGATCAAATCCTTCCATTCGTCAATAGCCTTTACTTGATTGCTTGCATCCTCCATTTCCTGCATAAGATGATCACTCACCTGCTCTGAAATGGGCTGAATGGAAGGTTTAACAACCTTGGCTATGATCTCACACAATTGAGATACTTGCTTCTGCAGCTCTTCTTTCTCCGCCTTTTCACTGTCAAGCCTAAGGAATAAAGCATCCATCAATGTCTGCGTGTCCTGCTTCAATCCTTCAGTGGTGGCTTGACCGAGGGGTACTTTGGTCACTGTCACATCTTCTCGCCGTGAGCTCCTCCTCAATCTTTCTTTTTGCCGGGATTGATATCTCAGCAAACTTCTCTCCCGAATCCTCGATGATCAACCTAGAAGTTGCTTTGGCAACTTTAGGCTTTTCTGTCTCTTCCGCCAGATTTTGGAGTAGCTGCAAGTCGTGCTCCTCTAAGTTCATCTCCACTCTTACTTCTGGAACCAACTGCGAAGCCAACCATTCCGAGAAATTACTTCTCGGAGAATGAGAAGTCGCTTAGTGCACTACCATCTCCCGCTCTGCATCCTCTCCATCAGAAAGTGCCACGGTGTTATGGCTGCCATCCTTTGAATCATCCAAGGACAAAGCTCTTTCGAACTTCGCCATCTGCAGCTTTCAACATCTCCTCTAGAACGGGTGATGAACGGAGTGGCTGAGAGAGAAGATGAAAGTCATCGAATTCGGTGGAGGCGTGGAAGTGTCATGCTTGTTGTGGTGCAATAGTTGGTGAAGTATTGGGTGTTGGAGAAGCCGAGTCAAAGCTATGGTTGTAGAAGTGATCTTCTCTTTCTTTTGAGATCTTCTCGTACTTTCAACTTCTCGGACCTTCTCTTGCTTTCTCCTTCATGCTTTTGCTTGAGGGAATCTCTCGGCCAAGTTGCCCGCAACTTGATTCATCAATGCTTCATCAAGGCAATATCCCTTCGTCAAGCCAGACCCAATTTGAAGTATTCACCAACACAACTCCAGATCTTTCTTCAAGTGTATGGCAACCTCCTATGTTGTCCTGCAGTATGGCTTTATCTCCTCCCATTTGATGGTAAGTGTCAAGTACCACATTCCCATCATCTTTAAGATCCGTAGGTATCCGTGCTAGTCCAAAGTCGAACACTTGCTTTGCTGATAGCCTGACTTGAAATCTCTCTTTCTAACCTCGTACTCACTTTTGCACTTCATCCAGAAATCTTCTAATGAAGGCACATGTGTGTACCCCGAGAGATCGCCTTCCCTGGCTACTCCAAATGGATCGAAGTTCAGCCTGCAGGAAGAACTCTTGCTCATACCTCAGATAACATTTGCGCCTCCATCCCGTGAGCTCTATGAATGCTAATGCAGTTGTAATGTCCCACAGTGATTGGGAAGAAGCCCGTAGATTTGTGCTTTTTGATCAAGGTCGTGTAACTCCACAAGTTACCTACTCAGCTCCATGGCGATCAATCTATCATTCGGATACTTGGGCATCTTTATTGGTTCTCCGAAAAGCTCGTAACCCTGAGGTATGTGAAATCTGCAAATTGAATGAATAGGCTGCCAATCTTGGACACCGCTTCCCACGCTTCCTTGCTTACCCTGTTGGCCTTCAAGTCTTTGTCTAGCTCGCAAATGAAATCATAGAAGAATTCATCGTTGATCACTTTGAAGTCTTTCGCACGTAGGTACGAGAAGTCGCGGGTAGCACTCGAAAATGGGGTCCTTAGAAAGAACACCACATCTATCCAGCTTGGAAAAGACGCCTTGTGAAGCTGCAACATACACCAAGTAGAAGTCATTTTGAAGCTGAAAGTACGCTTCACGTTTCAGAGTTGCTCACCAATGTTGTTGCTAATAATTTCCGACCAATTGATTATGGAATCAACCTTGTTGACTTCAATGGTCCTGATGAAAGCATACATCCATGTACGGAAAGTGTAAGCATTCGCTTCGCCATTCATCTTGCATAGCAATTTGACGACGTCATCTACATCCTGCACCAAATTGGACCATGGAAGAGTTCTCAGGAACTTTGAAGGAGATCTAGGCTTCTTCATGTATCGGCTATTCATTATGCTCACGCAATCAGCTCTATGCTTCTCCCACCTGCTGCCGGCACCCTGAAGACTAATGGAAGTCACCACCTTTCGCACTAGAATCTTCAAACAATAATTGATGAACTCTGCATCCAAACGAATTATTGTCTTTCTCGTAGCATCACGCACTGATCTGGATGAAGGATGGTAAGATCTAGCGCACTCCATAACAAATTCTGGCAACTGGGTTGTGCATGGAAAGGCTGCAGCTCGGATAATTCCACTGCTTTTAACCGCACGCATGAGTGAAGTCTTTCCCGCTCTGGATCTATCAATCAAATTGGCAAGAGGTTTCGGGCCTAGATCTGTGTCTCCTATGTCTGCAAGTTTGGAAGCGATGCATGACTCCATCGTGCTTTCTTTTTCATCTCTCTTTGCCATGGCTTTGTCTATCTTTGTCTAAATAATTCTTTTTCTTCTTACTTGGCCGGATTTCTTCAAAATTGGTGCAGATCTGGACAATTCTTCAGATTCGGAGGATATATGCAATGTATTGGACATTGATAAAAGCTCCTTTTCTTGTGTAAAGCACCTGTAATGAATTCCTGCAATTTATTCAGAAAAAAATGGCCACCGGAGCATGAATAGTGAATTTTAATTGTAAAAATCTGCACTTTTCAAGCTCTGCTGCCCCAAAAATTGGTGTTTAATTTGCACATAAAGAGAGCATGAATCCTTTCAACAACACCTGAGCACTGTAACACCTATGCAAACAATTATGCAGACAAAGATCAACCTCCTTCAAAGCATGCGCCAAATCTGGAAGCTTTTAACCTTGTTGCCACCTTGCCTGAGCAAAATCCTTCTTCAAATGGGGGCACACTTTTCCTCTTGGCTGCAATTCTTTACCCGTGAATCAAATAATTTACCCATATGGCTGCCCATGCTTATATAACCTTCACAATTCTATAATTAATAATTGCCCTAACAATTAAAGGCAATTAATTAATAAAAAATCATGTTCTTCTCTTTAAAAATAGCATGTTTAAGGACAGCCATCCAATAAATTCAATTAATCCAATTTAATCCTTCACACATCACTTCACTTAAGCTTCACAGTGTGCCTTGACCATAGCCACTGAAAATAGAAATTAATTTAATGATTTAATGCCTTAAAAATCATTAAATAACTCCCAAATGGGGCACACTTTTTGAAAGAGAGGGGGCAGCCACTAAATAAATTAAATTTAATGCTTTTAGTCCATTTCTTTTATTCCCCTTTTGACTTGTTGACTTCTTCCAAGCTTGGGCGCACTTTTTAGAAGAATAGATTAATTAAAATAATCACTTAAAGGCTGCCATCATCTCACCAAAAGGGGCACACTTTTCTCGCACATATAATTCTATTTTTAAGAATTTTTCACAATGGGATTCTTTACCTCGCAAAGGCAGCTCCAAAATCCCATGATCTACTTAAGTGATTTGACTTTGACAATGGGATTATTTACCCTGCAAGGCAGACACTAAAATCCCATGATTTCACTTAAGTCACTTTCCTTTTATTTTATCATGGGAATTTTTACCTGCAGGCGAGCAATAAATTCCGCTTTCCCGCTCGCAACCTCTAACTTTCCCACCGTGGCTTAAGTGAATTTTATAACACGGGAAAAGTACCTGCTTAGGCGGATATCACAAATTCCCTCCTTGTTTGTTGCTTCTATTTTTCCCATCACAGCTTAAATCCTTTGTTTTCCAAAAATGCGCTGAACCCACGAGGGGCTTTTTTGTGCACGACTTCGATTTTTCCGAGTGATCCAGACCTCTCGATGGTGACTTCCTCCGGCATAATGTGCGTATATGTTTTCCAGCTGCTTCAGGCCAAAAATCGGGCTTACCCGGCAAATGAATTGTTCTAGAGAAATTTCACAGAAAACGAAAATGGGACAACACAAAAACACGAAAAATTGCCAAAAGTTACAAATAAAGCCCAAAACTTATTCTAAGTTAAAACCCTTCTAGTACACATAAGAGTAATGACATGTTCGATCATAACAGAGTTAAAACGGAGCGCAAATAGCCTCATACGGGGCTCAAAATAATTAAATACAAATTTCCCGCAGACAAATCCCGACGACAGAATATAACAATTTTGGGCATCTGGGTATTTGGCGAAAAAGACTAATATGGCTCTTTGGGAATATCTTGACGCAATACAAGAACTTTCAGGCAATAAAAACACAAAACGACCCATTATTTTAAAAGTATGAAATTTTTTCGGATAGGGTAGTCGCAGATTTCAGGATGAAATCTGGGTGACACCACATAGTGTCTTCTCTGGAATGTTCCTCCTAGGAGACATAAAACCTACATCTCCTTAGCGAGTCTCATGAGAATTAGAATTCCTCTCATAACCATCCTGAAAACATCAAATTTGACCATACTCTTATTGCTGCAGTTTTCCAAATCACTGCTGCTATTAGGAGCATCAATAAAACTATTGAGGAGAAAGGGGTTCACAATACATATTTGGAAAGTGACTCGGCAAGGCTGTTACATTGTGTTCTCAAACAGCAAGAAAGAATTAATGCTCTGCACAATTGTATGGACTGTTTGAGAATTATTATAGAGCAGCATGATTTTTTTTATAGTCTATCAATACTCTCCTGTCAAAAAATTCAAGGAGGCAGATGGCTGAAATAATACAAGAGCAGGCTGAACTGGTGGCTTCTCCAAAAAGGCAGGCCACAAATGCTGAAAGTTCAATGCAGACAACAATGTGTGGACCGACATAAAAAGGCCTCTGTACAAGCCCCAAAGTCTTGCTGCTAATCTAGTCTGGCCTCCCTGTGCAATCAATGAGGAAAGTTAGTTTGTTAGTTTTGCCCATGGAGCATCTCATCCCACTAATTAATGATTTTCAGAATGTGTAGTTGCTCTTAGCATTTTATCTGGGGTTTTCAGATCTGGTAAATATTTTGTAGGGTAGAGATATTACCCCCAAATATAAGCATTATGATGCATATGGTACTGCTAATGTTTCTTTTAGCATTAACTTGTGCAAAATAAAGCTTCAAAGTTCTGCTCTGCAGCCTTCTCTAAGGTTTCAACAATCTTGGCACCTAAAAGTTGAAGAGCCTGCCCACCATAGATCTGTCTCAAATCTAACGGCAGGCCCTGACTATTTCAAAGCTGATCAAAACCACATTCTAAGGCTCAACTATTGTTGGATCTATCTGTAATCCAAAGTTTGTTGATCAACCAAATACCACCAAGCTAAAAGTGGACCCTGCTGGAAGCCTTGTATGTGGATAGAAGCCCAGTCAGCAGAAGAAAAATGTCCGGGAATCTAAAGCTAAGGACTTCTCAATGGCATGTTTCTCAAAGAACAAAGCTTTGTAACAAACCGGTTGGCATTCAGTACAAGGAAAAGCTCGAGGCATAGATTCAGATCTTATTTGATGAGCTATCTTTTCATACAGAAGCTTATAGGACAAAGTTCTTGGAATGCAAAGAGACAAACAAATGCCTAAGAGATCATTTGGGCATGCAGCAGCTGAAAACGTATGGGCAACATTCTAATTACAAGCAGTTGCATTTAAT
Organism: Taxus wallichiana var. yunnanensis; assembly: GCA_018340775.1. Classification (NCBI taxonomy): domain Eukaryota; kingdom Viridiplantae; phylum Streptophyta; class Pinopsida; order Cupressales; family Taxaceae; genus Taxus; species Taxus wallichiana. The sequence goes on from CM031241.1 coordinate 264,371,485, forward strand.
GCATTTCCCTCTCTTCTCTCCTCTACTGATTCTATAAAGAACTTAAGCTTTGAGTGCAAAATCATCGGGTCTTTTAGTTTTCTCACTTGCTTTAGAGTCTAGGAATCCGGTTTGTCCGTAATTATTGTATTTGATTTCAGAGCTCTGTAAGTGTATGTTGTTGGAACATAATGATTAAGAAGACTGGCCACCCCTTAATTAATATGGGTCCATCACTATATATAGGTTAATATTTAATAATTAGAAATATTTATATTTCTATTAGTAAATATCTATGTTGCAGGAAACGGAAACGGAAACGAAATGAAACGGAAATGAATACGAAACGCGGAAATGACAATTTTCAAAAACATTGGATACGAAACGTTACCGGAAACGTCCGTACAATATATATATATATATATATATATATATATATATATGCATAATACTCATTTTATAATTGTAAATTTGTAGACCATAAGAGATAATTGATAAAGCACTCAAAATATTTTGTCTCTTCCTTCAAGCTGCTCCTTGATGTCTCTTTGCTCTTCACAATGCTAAATGTTAGTTTAGTGAAAACTGAATTTAGCAAGAGAGAAAATGAGAGTGTGATTTAGAATGGACCCAAGAGGTCATTATATAGCTTTTAGGAAGTGTCTTTAGCAAGTCTAGGTAGGTAGATTAGGGTTAGGTGTATTAAATGCTTTTATTTTTAAAAAGTTTTGATGCTTAAAACTTAGAAAAATTGGCGGAAACGTTTTTGGAAACGTTTCGGGCACGTTTCGTATGCATTTCGTGTTTCGGAAACGTTTCCCCATGGATACGGGACCCTCGAGAAACTTCGAATTGCTTCAGAGTTAAATATCTAACCTAGGTGTTTGTGTCATCCTTTTAGGTTGAAAAGGTGGGTCGGGACACATACCCGATCACCTTGTATAAATAGGACTTTAAGGTCCTCATTTGATATGTTCGTGAAATATATCAAAGGTAAAATAAGTTTACCCTTGTGATTAGGGTTTTGAAGGAGGAGGTGAAAATACTGGATGTAACTTTGGTTCTCTAATAATAAAAGGTTATTTCAAGTGGTTTTTACCCTATTGAGGTTTTCCACTATACATACGGTGTTATTTGTATTATTCGTGTTGAGTAAGTAATACTTTATTTATTTACATATAGTTTATGTGAAGTAAAAATTAATGTTATTTGTGTTATTCATGCTGAGTAAGCAATACTTTATTTATTTACATATAGTTTATGTGATGTAATGTTCATGTTAATATTTATCATATAAATTAATTAAACCCGTAACTATGAATCCTCTAATTTCTAACATATGTAATACATCCTTCCCGAACCTCTAGTCCTAAATGTGAGCTGAGTGACTTGACAATGCAGTTTTTATAGGATTATTTGTGGCAGTAGTTCAGCCTATTGGTCCCATCTTGCTACTTCACAGGATGGAGCTCAACTTTTCATGATTATTGATCAACTGTATCCACCAAGGCTTGTATTGCATATTGACTTGCTGGTTGTATTTGAAGAAAAAGTGAATGCAATGTTTCAAGCATTTTTCTTGATCTGGTGCATCACCACTTTTTTTCTTTTATTTCTTTAACCCTAAACCGTTTTCCCATCTGTTTTTTCCCTTTCAACACATTCCTTTTTGACACTTCCCCTTTCTGCAAAGTAGCTTAGGATAGAATATGGATCACTTTAGGTTTGTTTTTATGCATTAAATTAGCCTTTAGGAACTGAAGCAATTGTCTCTGTAGGTTCTCTGCTAAGTTGCACTCTCACACTGAGCAGAGATCTGATGTTATGCTGTATTAATGTGTGCAGATGTCCCACACGGTCCCGACATTGATCCTCATATAGTCAACAATGTATTATGTAATATGTTAAATAGTGATAATCTTAGAAATGACTTTAGTAAGTGGATCAGAGGAAGCCATCTTAAAGACCTATTTTCAAGACCTTTCAGTATTTAATAATCTGCATCCTTTTGAGGATCATGCTTTGAGCACATGATTGTTTCCCCTCTTCCAAGGCATTCTTAATCCACTCCTTTTTTTTAATAAGAAAAACAACAAACTTTATATTAGATGGAAATCAATAAATACATATTTGGCCATGCCAAGCCTGAAAACTATTAGTCCAAGCTTGAGCATTATACAAAAGTAAAGCCGAATAGATAATCATAAGGAGGTATCAAGATTAAGAATATATCTGATGTCTTCTTGGAGCTTATTGGACCACCATGAAGGAGGCAAGCCATAGCATAGAAGATCCCTATTATCCAGGGCCCAATTAGCCAAGCCATCAGCAACTTTATTTCTTTCACGTGGGATGTGACTGAACTGAACTTCTTGAAATTTCTCTTGTAATGTTTTTATCTTCCAAACTTCCTTAGCAATTCGCCAACTGGGAGAAGAGCCCCTATTATTTTCAGACAACAGCTTCATAATGATTTGTGAGTCCACTTCAATTAGAATTTTCTGCCATCCAACTTTTAAAGCCTCTTGCATGCCCTTATAAACCGCTTTCACCTCCGCATAATTGTTGGTAGTAATACCCGATTCATAGCAAACATGAACTGCACATCACCTTCCTTGTTCCTACCAATTCCTGCCATAGCTGCTCTTCCTGGATTTCCTCTGGAAGCCCCATCTGTATTCAATTTTCCAAAGCCCAAAGAAGGGGCTTTGGATTGACTCTCTTACAATTTTCTTATTAATATGAAAATGGGGCAAAGAAGCATCCCTAGGATCAAGAGATAACTGATTGCATATATGCTCCCATTCCGTAGAAAGAGTATGAGGCAAAGATATTTTGTGTTTTAGACTTTCAGCTATATTGATTTTAGTTTTTTCCTAGACATAAGATCCATCTTTGCTGATTTGCTGGAATATTCTACTATTTCTTTCTTTCCAAATATTCCATAGGAGAAGAGATATACCACTCCATAGCACCGGGAGAAGATTTTGTCCCTTAGGGAGAAGTCTTTGCCAATCTTTGAAAACCTGTTCAAGGGAAACAAAATTATTCCAGTGTAATTTAAACAAAGCCAACAAGATGTTTCCAAATTGGAATAACCCAGGGGCTAGAGAAAGAAAAGATGAGTAGAAGATTCTTCATCTTCTAAGCACAAAGCACATTTGAAAGGGCCATTATAGCCTTTCTTCATAAGTTGATCCCTGTTAAGACTCTTCTTTGAATAAGAAGCCAAACAAAAAAACTTACTTTAGGCCACATACCCGGCTGCCATAAGTGCTTAAAGAGAAATTGCAGAGGATGCGGATTATCTATCATCAAGGAGGCATATCCCATGGACACTGTATACTTACTAGAAGGGTCTTGTCCCCATCCCAGCTCATCAAGAAGTGGGGCATAAGGAGAGGGCGAATCTTGTCAACACTTCCTGCAATGGAACCTTAACTTCATGCTCTATAACAATTGGCCAATCAGATACCGGAATCCAAACTTTTTCACTCTCCCAAGGATGAGAAGACGGTTTACCATAATGAGCTACCTTAACCCAACCCCTATCTTGCATTTGCTTCATAATAGTCTGAAGCTGAGGAAATTGAAGGATAAGAGGGGGCTGTCCATCCCAAGAATCAGTCCAAAAATTAGCTAATTGCCCATTATTAACAATCCAAAAGAGCTTCCTTTTAATAATTTCCTCTCCCATTTTGATAAACATCAAGGTCAAAGATCCCCTACTAGGGAGGGATGATCTAATGATTTTGTTTGGAGGGTTATTTTCAGCATACTTTGCTCTGAAAGTAGCGGCCCACAGATCATTAGGATAAACAAGCATCCTCCAATAGAGTTTAGCAGCTAAGGCTTTATTCTGCTTAGGGGAGGATCTAAATCCCAAACCACCTTCCTTTTTGGCCGGCACAAAGTTTCCCATTTAACTAAGGACCATTTTTTCTTATCTTGAACTCCGCTCCATAAGAATTTTTGGCAAATAGAATCCACTTGTTTCAAGATAGTTCCAGGAATATTTAACACAAGGCAACATATATCGGCATAGCTTGAAGGACAAATTTGATCAGCATCATCCTTCCTCTGAAGAGAGCCATTTATTAGTCCATTTTTGTAATTTTAATTCAAACTTGTTGATTAGCCAATGCCAATCCTTTAGCCAAAAAGGCTAAAGGGATACCCAAATATTGTAAAGGAAACACTCCCTTCTTAAACTGGAAGATATTCAAAATTTGCTCTTCTTCCCTTTTAGAACAGTGAAAGAAGAAAATACTGGATTTTCCTTGATTGATCAGCTGACCCGTGGTGACCGAAAATGTATGAAGCATTCTATGGAATTGTTTAGCCTCTATAGAGTTAGCTCTTAATCCACTCCTTTTATATCAATAATATTTTAGCCTTTTTCAAAATACAAATAAAAATTATGATGTTTACATGCCATGGGGGTGATTCTTTGGGCTGTATCAATGTGTGTATGTATTGAATGAAGAATAGCATCTTGGTGCCAATTCAGTTCTCAAGTTGTTAGCATGAGGAGGAGTTGTATTAAAAACTATTGAGGTAATCAATATAGAGATAATCCTCGGGTGATTGATGCCTAATGAAGGAGAGTTTAGCTGTAATGAGATTTGTTAACAGGACACTTTATTATTGCATTGAGCTGACTGAGAGTTGACGCGAGGCTGTTGGCGGCGAGCAGTGAGTAGTGATGTGGCAGAGACACGGTATGAAAAATTGTGTCACGACAAAAATTTAATTAATGAATGGTTAATGATAAGTATAATTCTGTGTATTGCTTTTTTAGAGATTAAACTGTTTGTCGTGTAGAATTTGAATGTTTGTAGTTTTAAGTCGACAACATCCTTAACAAGTCTTATGCACTTAAAGAAACTTCCTTTTGGCATCAATGCATTTTTCTATCTAACTTTGCTATCAATTGAAGTTCAATTGACCTTGTAACTAAATGTAGGTGCTTTACCTTTGGTATTCTTATTTTGATCAGTTTCTTCTCTACATTTCTCTCAACTTGTTCCATAAGGTTTAAATTGCTTGATTTGTCAATTTTGATTAGATAACTTCATTTATACTGTTTTTACAGTTTGTTTTCTGCCAATATTGGTCGAGGGAGTTGGTTTTAAGGATACTGTGCTATGAACTAAAGATGACAGTTGCAACATCAAGCAGAGACAAGAGATCATTGCAACTTTACATGTTGTACACTGATCTGTATTATGTATATATAGAGTACAATGGATATACCTACACTTTCTGTGGCTGCAATGAGAAGACCAGGATGCAGAGGGAGGAGAAGGATGCCTGAGGTCTGTATGCTTCCTCTCCTTTCAGGCTTCCTCTGTCTGCAACATTTTCTTCTCGTTGTATCTGCAGAAAGTGTAGTTGCATCCTTTGTAATATTTATGTGTGTTGTACTTATACACACACACATATATATTTAGATACATACATACATACATATGTATCTAAATATATATGTATGTGTCTATATATCGATGCTACAAATGGTACAAATGAGTTATTACGAAAATCTCTTACCTTTCTCTTCTCGTTGCAATTATATTTGCTTCATATCATTTCATATCAGAGGCTAGCAGAACGTGGCCTTTAGATGTAGTCACCTCAAGGGTTTTCAATTTGTGTCCTTATTAGATCTAACATCATTAGGCTTCTTGCGATCAAGGCCCTCAGGGCTTCTACCTCTTGCCCTCCACTAGATCATTTCATATCATGATATTGTGGAAATGAAATACAGAGATATCAAAATAAATCCACATGAATTCGAGCAAGATAGTCATAATAGATCCAAACTGTAGGTGAAGGCAGATAGCCAAAATACTGATTAATACGAAGGCGGCAGGCTGAATCCCACAACTGATATTTAAGAATAATGACCTTGCTCTCTATTTATGAAGATGATTAATCTGGGGCAACACTATAAACTCTAATTAGACAAAATTAAGCATAAAATATAAATTCTTGAAACTGCGAGAAGACTAATGATTTTACTTTGCAGTTTTGGGATACCAAAACATAAATCTCCAAAAATACATTAGGGTTTATCAAAGGATCGACTGTGATTTTAACCTAGCAGACTAAGCTTTCAAGTTCCATTATCAAATATTGAACCACATATAGAAATCTATTTAATATACCGAGATTACACATAATGTGTTTAATTTAAGGAGTCTTAAGCTATGTTTATTTATCTGTGCTCAACTAAATTTGTGATGGGTATTAAATTTATCAGATTAATATTAAATTTATCAAGGCATTTTATAGATATGGGTAGAGGAAGGGCAGAAGGGTGGTGAAGAGAGAAGGGGGTGGTGAGAGAGAGGAGCAGGGAGAGGGGATGGGTAACAGGGAGGGAATATGGCAAGCCGCGTCATTTTTGTTCCATACCTCAATCTTCTTCAAAAATAAGTTTTCTTGTTTGGTGCAGACAAATGTAGCTTATTATGACAATTTTTGGGTTAACACATTTGATGTATAAAGTTGAAAGTTGAAAATTTGACTGTTTGATTTGGTTGGTATCCTTGTAAACTGTCGTTAAATTTATCACAAAAACAGATGCTTAAATAACCTGGACATATCTGATGTGTGCTGATTTTGGACTGGCAGGGCACACCAACATACACTCCTCGTCTATTAAGCATTGACTCAAGAGGTAATTGAAGATTCTTTTTACCTCATTTTCACCGTGTGTTTTTCTTTGAATTGTGATTCTTGATTCTGTTGTATTAAGACATCCTTCATCTGAATAAGAAATTAGGATCTAGAGATTAGATTGCTAATTCTCAGTCAATGATTTTCAAGGTAACCAGAATATGTTTTAAACTACACGCAGCCAAAAACATCAACATTAACATGGGTGGGGAGAAGTTCGCTTCTTTAGTCATTTATGCTTTGGACTAATTGGAATTTGATGGGCCAGCAATTTGATGATTTAAACTTGCTCTGTACTGTTTGTCATAGTTAAAAGGCACTTCAAGGTCATGTGAAGGTACAAAATCTTAGGTTACACATAGAATGTATTGAAATGACATTATTTTCATTATCCTCACCTGTAATGTATAATATATAAAAAAAGCATGGGAATACAACACACACACAGAATAAGAGAGATTTTTCAATACATGTAGAAAAATGAACTGATAGTCATGGCCACGAGGAGTGTGTTGTTTATTGTAAAACATGCAAACATTCTCACATTGGCTAGATTTTCTGCATAGCATCAAACCTAGGCAGTCATGAGATAAATCTCCCTCATTTAACCGGTGAGGCTCCCGTGTCAGATTTGTCAATAAAAATGTGTTATTATCTATCAGGGGTTTTACTTTAACCACTTAGTTCATGAACCATAACTAAGAAGTTCTACAACAAGTAAGCAACTGTTCAAGAAAGGAAGTATTTTATAGAAGAAGGAAGTAAAGGAAATACAGAGAAGAAATGGGGAAGATGTGCATTTCAATCAATAGATAGCAGAGCTAATTGCATGCACATAGAAAAAACTTAATAGATATGAACACACGAGAATTATAAAACAAAGGCAGCTCTAGATTCGTAATATAAAATAACACAAGTTTATTAAGAGATCTAAGATTAAAAGCAAGAAACAAAGTACACCGTGACACAAAGTTCTCCGAAACACTCTCCTTTGTATTCCTTTGCTCCAAGTTGCTCTCAAGGGTTCAGCACAAAGTCTAGAACACAAGATTGCTGCTTACAAATTTTGATTTCTAACTCAAGGTTCTTCCTCTACTTATAGAATGTAGAGGGGCAATTACAAGTTGAAAGCTTTAGTTGAACTGACACATGTGGAAGTCGGAAAGAAACAACTGGCAATCTTCCTCCTGGAATTCCTCTTTGCGTGACATGTATGATTTGCAACTGAAAATAGAAGCTTCTATTTTGCACGTCCGCCACCTATCTCCAAGTAGTTGACTTCTTCAAGTAATGGCTTTTAAACCAATCACTTAAGTTGTATAATTGAATTGATCGCTCAATTACTTTGTCGGAGGAAAGAAGAAGGAAGAGGAAAGTTGACTTTGTCGGAGGAAAGAAGGAAGAAGAAAGCTGACTTTGTCCTTTTTCATGTCTCGTGCATCGCGGTGATTCAAATTGGATCTAGAAGTAGCTGGATCTGGAAACAAGCTGGAATTGCAAGCAGTTGGAATTGGAAGCAAGCTGAAATTTTGCCTTCGCATTGTCTTCTCTTTTATCCTCAAGGTTTTGCAGCTTCTTCTTTTGTACATGCATTAATGCAAGGTTGGCCGTAGATAATTCATCAATGCAAGGTTGGTCGTAGATAACTCATCATCCTTATTTTTAATTGCATATGAGCAATTAAAAATTTGGAAAGCACTCAGGGTGAATGAAAATTCAATGAAAGCTTCAACTGGAAGATGAGATCACATGCACAAGATCTTGGAAGGAATTTTCCACGCATTGTCTTTTTCACGGGCTGCATTCGAAACAAGAGGATGAAGCCTTTGTGCCGGAAGCTTTTGCAACTATGAGATCTGGATCTGGATCTGCATATGGATTTGCATCTGCATCTGCATCTAGATATGGATCTGCACCTGCATAACAAACTTTGGCAACTGGGCTATGGATGGAAAAACTGCAACTTGAATAATTCCATTGCTTTTAAATCTCGCACGCATGAGTGAAGTCTTTCCCGCTCTGGATCTGTTTCTATCAATTCAATCAATTTAGAGGGTTCCGAGCCTAGATCCGTGTCTCCAATATCTGCAAATTTAGAAGTGATGCATGACTCCGTTGTGCTTTCTTTTTCATCTTTCTTCGCCATAGCTTTGTCTATCTTCGTCTGAATAATTCTTTTTCTTCTTATTTAACTGGAATTCTTCAAAACTGGTGCAGATCTGGACAATTCTTCATATTCGGAGGGTATATGCAATGTATTGGACATTGATAAAAGCTCCTTTTCCTTTGTAAAGCACCTGTAATGAATTCCTGCAATTTATTCAGACAAAAATGGCCACCGAGCATGAATAGTGAATTTTAATTGTAAAAATCTGCACTTTTCAAGCCTGCTGCCCCAAAAAATGGTGTTTAATTTGCACATAAAGTGAGCATGAATCCTTTCAACAACACTTGAGCACCTGTAACACCTATGCAAACAATTATGCAGACAAAGATCAACCTCCTTCAAAGCATGCGCCAAATCTAGAAGCTTTTAGCCTTGTTGCCACCTTGTCTGAGCAAAATCCTTCTTCTAATGGGGGCGCACTTTTCCACTTGGCTGCAATTCTTTACCTGTGAATCAAATAATTCACCCATATGGCTGCCCATGCTTATATAACCCTCACAATTCTATAATTAATTAAAGGCAATTAATTAATTAAAAATCATGCTCTTCTCTTTTAAATATAGCATGTTTAAGGACAACCATCCAATAAATTAAATTAATTCAATTTAATCATCCACACTTCACTTCACTTAAGCTTCACAAAGGTGCTTGGACCATAGCCACCGAAAATAGAATTAATATAATCATTTAATACTTTAAAAGTATTAATTCCTTCTCAAAAGGGGCTGCATTAAATAAATTAAATTTATTTAATTTTGGAATTCTATTTTTAAATTCTTTATGTCCACTTCCCTTTGTTGACTTTTCCACAACTTTGAGGTGCCAAATTGGGTGAATAAATATTAACAAATATTTATTTAATGCATTATTATTCACCCAAGGTGGGTCGCACTTTTGCATAATAGAATTCTATTTTTAAGAATTTTTACCTGACAGCCTCGAAATCCCATGGGATTTTTACCCCGCAAGGTGGGATTAAATTCTGCTGCCTTAAGCTGCTTTGCCTCTAATTTTCCCACCGCAGCCTAAGTGAATTTTATAACACGGAAAAATACCTGTGGCGGTATAAAAATTCCCACCGCTCGTCTTTGCTTCTTTTTTTCCCACTGCAGCTTAAGTGAATTTTCTATCACGGGAAAACGTACTTTCAAGGCAAGTGCAATAAAATCCCACCATGCCTACGGCTTCTATTTTTCCCATTGCTGTTTAAATCCTTTGTTTTTCCAAAAATGCGCCCATCCCTGCAGGGGCTTTTCCGTGCACGACTTCGCTTTTCCCAGTGATCCAGGCCTCCGATGGTGACTTCCTCTGGGCATAATGTGCGTATATGTTTTCCAACTACTCCAGACCAAAAATCGGGCTTACCCGGCAAAGGAATTGTTCTAGAGAAATTTCACAGAAAACGAAACGGGACAACACAAAAACACGAAAAATTGCCAAAAGTTACAAATAAAGCCCAAAACTTATTCCAAGTTAAAACCCTTCTGGTACATAAGAGTAATGACATATTCGATCATAACAAAGTTAAAACGAGCGCAAATAGCCTCATACGGGGCTCAAAATAATTAAATACAAATTTCCCGCAGACAAATCCCGACGCAATGATTTTTGAGCATCTGGGTATTTGGCGAAAAAGGCTAATATGGCTCTTTGGGAATATCTTGACGCAATACAAGAACTTTCAGGCAATAAAAACACAAAACGACCCATTATTTTAAAAGTACGAAAATTTTTGGATAGGGTAGTCGCAGATTTCAGGATGAAATCTGGTGACACCACATTCTGGTATACGACCACCCAATATAACCGAAAATTAAAAGAAATCACATTTACATTTTATAACAATTTAAAATTTGCTTGAACATGCCATATGTTCTATTTCTTCTTTTATTTAATAAAGTCAGAATAAAGTATTTTTTTGTATGTAAAATGTTATATTTTCTTGGAGTTGGAGTATGCTTTGTCTCTTTCTCTCATCTATTGAGGACAAAAACCCTCAACAAGTACAACACTTGGGGATGAAAACCCTCATTTGTTACATTGGTGGATTCATCCGGAGTCACATTTGAGCTTCAAAATTCGTAGATGGCCGTATTTTCTATTAGCGCTTTAGGCACAAATTCTAGCTAGGGCATGTCTTTTTGGGGCTGCCACATTCATTTCCAGCTTGATCTACCCATTCAGATTTTGGGATCTTTTTTCGATGGGTTTTGATGGTTAGAAAAATCTTATTCTAATTTTATTTGATGGCTGCCATTTTTATGATCTTTTTGAGCTATCATTTGCATTTTCCTCCCATGTATTTATGAAGTTATGGAATTTTGAAGTTTCAACTATTTTTGAGCATTAATTAATTCCAACTGCTACTGACTTATGGTTGAAAAAAGCTCAAAAGCAATTATTTTGCATGATTTCATCAAGGGTTTCATGCCGGCTCTGTATTTCTAAAAATTTGTGTGGAGAAGGCAAAATCTGAATTTACCCTAGGTCACCTAGGATTTGGTGGACCTAAATGTTTGTTTTGCCCTAGTTCTTGCATAAAATTGAGTTTACTATCAATTCAAGTTTGTGCTATTTCCTTGTTTTTCGAAATTTCAAATTAAAGGGACATTACAACGCCACTTCTTATGCCTTGTAGGAATTGAGAATATCTTTGTAGAAGTTCCCAAAGGGTGCAAAAAGTCGAAATCTTAGTGCGCAATGCATCGAACTTGACCTTCTTTAGTGCCTCGGCTCATAAACGACAAAACTCATAGCAAAAGTAAACAAAGTCTATTGTTTCTAATACAATAGTGCTTTGAACTAACATTCATGTCAGGGAATTAGATCTTGTCCACTTTGTCAACAAAAGAGGTTGGAAAGATCTCCTTGGACACTCCATGTTAGAAAGTCAGCGCCATGTATGAATTTAATGAAGTTTGACTTGTGCTTCAAACTACCCCTACGCGCATGAAACTCTCTTATCAAGCATTGAATGCTCCCTTAACCGAACTAAAGACTAAATCAAATATTCTTCTAGATCACTTAAGGGCATTCAATTTGATTGGATTATGTAGTTGTCATACATCCATGTTAGAATTTTCTCATTGTGCCATTGGTTGTGGCCATTTATCAATGAACAATTATAATTGTGCCTAAGTAAGCTATGGTTTTCCTATAAAGTACCTCAACTTTGAAAGACATCCTTATGGTCGATCCTATGTTGCTCAGTTAAATGGAAACGGAAACGAAACAGAAACGGAATACTGAAACGCGGAAATGACAATTTTCAAAAACCTCGGATATGAAACGCGACTAACGTCCGTCAATAATATTATTAAAAAATTATATAATATATATATATATATATATATATATGCATAAGTACTCATTTTATAATTGTAGACCATAAGAGATAATTGATAAAGCACTCAAAATATTTTGAATTCATTGAAATTTGAACTTCTAAGTTCTAAAGAGTCATCATTCAACATGGTTACAATTTCAATGATTCACATATACATAATAATAATCTAGATTCTAGAATATATCATCTTGATTTCCTCATAATCATCTCCATTTGACACAAGCACTAAAGCACCGACATCTCCACTCCCACTAGCTCCACTCTCCCTCCCTTCGCAAAAGATCCTACTTCTTCATCAATGCCAAGCAAAGAAAGTTGGCTAAGAGTCAGCGGCATGCATTAAGTCTCTAGTCTCGGTGATCAATATCCCAAAGTTTGTTGGGACCTTTAACATAGGCTTCACTCTTGGTGATAGAATGCGCAAATGGAATGCACATACACGAAATCCTCAACCTTCTTGGATGCTTGCTTGCTCCATTTGGCGAGTGGATGAAGGAATATGTACTCCAATTCCGCTTTGTTGAAGAATTGCTGAGCCATTGCTACAAAAAATTGTTTGATATTTTCAATTAGTAATACTAATAATATTAATTTACTAAGAAGTAAGAACATACATTTTTAATTAATAAACAAACTTTTGATTTCATTTTAATATTTGATACCTCTGGAAAGGATTTTAATGGCAATTCTCAAAAGTGCAACCACTGGCATCATGGCCATGTGCACACCACCACATGCATGGGGTCATCTTGTACCTATCAAGTGTTGCATCTATTTCACCCATGATACTATTAGATGAAGAGACAAAGAGCGCATTTCACCGCTATAAAATTTGGGATTCAAGGTATAGGCTAGAGATGCAATGGGGTGGTCATTTTATTCCACCTTCTCATGATCACGTTCTTAACTTCACCTTGTAGAATTTTTCTTCATTTTCCTGCTCTTTTGTTGTATGATGTCTCTAATTTTTTTCAAGCATGAGTCAATGCCATCATAGATCTCCCCTGCAAGCATTATCTCGTGTCTATATATCTAATCATAGATAAAATAGGCTTAGTAAAACTAAGCAAGTATTTCAACCTTTGCCCACTAAATATCATTAAGTATCACTGATTTTACTTTGATGGCTCTTTCGTGTTTGATTTCCTCCATACGGTCCAAACATCATCAATCACCATAAGCCTTAAGGCTTGCTTTACCTTCACAAGTCGTCTCAAGACGAGCGCGCGAGAGGCAAATCTTGTTTCAGCAACCTATTAAAATAAATTAAAGCAAGTTAATAAAATATAAAATTAAATTTAAAAGGAATTCAATTGATAATTTGATATTTCATAAAAAGTTAGCAAATAAAAATTAGAAACTAGAAATTGTTTGTTACCTTCAAAGAACTCCAATGTGGAGAACCTCCTAAAGATAGCCTATGACATATGATGATTTGTGACAAACATTTGGATCTCATTTGCCTCTCGTATAAACTTCCTCAATCCATGGTATTTTGCCAATCTTCTGCAACATCAAATTCAAGGAGTGTACTGCACAAGGTGTCCAAAAATGTGCTCATATCTCCCCTCAACAATCATCCCTACTGCTCTACAATTTTTGGCATTGTCTATGATGACTTGGACAATGCTTGGAAGGGCCTAGTAGAGACTCAATAGCCTCAATCAAAATATTAGCAATAAATTGAGCATCTTTCACTTCACCCTCACAATCAACAACCTTTAAGAACTTTGCCCTTTAGGGCACACTCCAACAATGTTGATTAGGGGTCTATTTTGGCATCTTTCCATCCATCAAAACAAAATGATAGATACCCCCGAGTCCTTCCACGAATCCCTAATTGGCTACAACTAAGAAGTATGTACATGGGCCACTTCCTTCGCCAACAATGTGGTTCTCACCTTCTCATAACTAGGGCTTTTATACCCTTTCTGCATCATTAATACCTCTAACCATTTGTTGCAATAAGGTGAGCGCAACACATTAAAGGGCAACTCACATGCATAAATGCATCGAAAGCAACCAACTCATCAAAGAACATCCCTTTTCTCATTTGCAAATGCTTGCTCTAATGGGCCTTTGGAAATTCTCTTTCGTGACAAACACTCTCCTCTATGGAGTTTCAACCGCAACTTGGATAAAATGATGGTTTGATGGGTCATGGTTTTTGTGAACCCCTATTTTGCGAAAGGAGCAGCTTTTAAATCTAGCTCTTGAAGCTTCCATATCAACCTCCTCTTGCTCTTTTAGATATGCCAATATATGTTTCTGGTTCAAACTTGCCACATTTTCTAATCCCGTTCTTGATTTCCCCATTAAATGAGCTTTGAGTCGGGTTTAAGAGGATTTAAATTGTATTTGGCAATGATTGCATACCCAAACTCGAGAGCCACCGCAAAGCAAGGTTCTCCACAACTAGCACATGTCTCCAAAGAGGAGTCGTCAGGATCCACACCCCCACTTTGGCTTTCTTCCCCTTCCCCATGCCCTCCCACCGAAGTCGAATCGGATGCCATTGAATCAAATGTGCACTCGAAAAATAAAAACATACACTTAGATAACAATAAATTATTAAATAACTACACCCTACATATCCTATTCTCGCTTTTAATCACCAAGGTCACCGTATAGGCGTGAGGTGAGAGCATACACAAAGTTCGATTTTTTAATTTAAAAAAACAAAATAAACTTATTTAAAAAAACAATTTTTTTTTTTTTTTAAAAACCCTACACATCCTATTCTCGCTTTTGATCACCAAGGTCACCGTATAGGTGCAAGGTGAGAGCATACACAGAGTTCGGATTTTTTAATTTAAAAAAACAAAATAAACTTTAAAAAAAAAAAAAAAGAATTAAATTTAAAAACCCTACACATCCTATTCTGCTTTTGATCACCAAGGTCACCGTATAGGTGTGAGGTGAGAGCATACACAGAGTTCGGATTTTTAATTTAAAATGAGAGTGTGATTTAGAATGGACCCAAGAGGTCATTATATAGCTTTTAGGAAGTCTAGGTAGTTGTATTAGGGTTAGGTTCATTTAATGCAAAGTTTTTCATTTTTAGAAAGTAAAAAGCGCAGGAAACGACAAAAAACGTTTCGAAACGCTCGTGCCATTTCCGAAACGGCACAGTGTTTTCGGAAACGCTTTTAGCGTTTCCCCCGTTTCTTTGCCCAAAACGTTTTCAAACGTTTCTAAGGGAAACGCCCCAGTGCGCTTCTGGCATCATAGGTTGGATCCTTGTAGAAAGAAGTTTATAAACATTTTATTGCATTTGCCTTAGTTTTCTTGTTTCTACTACATGTTTCATCCTGAGTTTGATGTCTGTGTGCACTCTTTTCATCTGGTTGATTGAGATTCCATTTTCTTATCAATAGATACATCTTTCGATTGTTGTTTGGAGTTAATGTTCACTTCCTGTGCACTCAACGGTGTTGCTTCACTCCGTAATAAATTCCTCAAACTATTGCACCTGCTCATGTCTTGATTGAGTGAATGCTGATTTGAGTGTGAGTATGGTTTCTCGGATCTGCCTTCACCAACCGGAAAGGGGTCTCTGCTGCACCATCAGATTCATTTCTCTTTCTACCCTACCCTTCTCTCTTTTGCAAATTTTAATCCCCTTTTTAGATTAGGTTGATCTAGGTCTAAAGCTTGCAATTTGTTTATTTTGCTAACTCTTTGTGAATGTAGGTGATACTCATTGCACTCTATCTTTCGCCTATGAAACTACTACGCACAATGAATGAATGACTCATCAACCTCGCACACACCCACACTTACCTTTTGAGGCATAATCCCATTGTTTTCCCATTGTGCAATCCTGCGCGTAATCTCTCTAGAACTTACGAACAAACCAACAAATGCCCTCATAAAATCATACATCCACTAGTCACCTTGAGCTATACCTAACAAATCATATGGCCACCAAGACCTAGTGTAATTGAACCTTAGAGAGATCCCCGTATGCAATCCATTCACGCAATCTCTTTCCCTTGGGCGCTTGCCCTCCTTTTAAGAGAGGTAGAGTCTTGCCCATTTGCACGGAGCTCTATCTAGGTTGCCCGCACCCTGCTTCCTTTGCAAATCAACATCATTGGTGCTAGAAAGGAGATAGAGGCACAACATTCGTGGAGATCAACATGAACATAGTTCCCTAATGCAAAATGAAGTAGATCCACGACATTTTGAACGAGTGAGTAGAATGGGGTGCCCTAATGCTGATATGCAAGGAGCACGGTATCACTAATTTGCCCTCCTCTACATGTAAATCAACAAAATCTGAAGGGTGCTTAACGCTCACAACTGCTGTGATAATGAGTTGAAAGGAGTGAATTATTATAGAACTCTATGGATCTCTTGTATGGACGTATGCTCGAAATGGAAACCATAGTTATAGCGAAATTTGAACAAAAATAGAATAACATTTACAGATGCGAGCTACCATGGATCGATGTCATCCAAGTCAATCACATATGGAGTCTCCTTTTCGACGCTAAGACAAAGATTGTATTGATCAAAAACAAGGCCACCGAGGTTTTTCTTGGGGCAACTTTTTGCACTTCATGTGAATGGCCTCAAACATGCCCCAATTGTGGTCACACCTAGAAGCAATATAGGGATGGCACAAAATACGAATGGCTAGCCTCTGAAGATTTGGTGTTTTTATGAGATAATCTTCCCACCACAAATATGAAAATAAGGATTTTATAAGTTTGTAAGCAAACTGAAATTACATTTTTAAAATAAGTCTAGTATCTACAAGATTGCAATTAAAGGACTCATTTTTTTTACATCACTGCTGGACACACTCTTTCAAATGTGTAGAGATGAAGAAAAGAGCCTCCTCTCCATTCCGATGTAAATCTACAATTTGTATCCAATTTTTTTGAGTCAAAATCTCCCAAATTTTGGTCCAACATGTTCATCATAGAAAAATATTCATTTTGCCTAAAGTACCATGGGTCAAAAATGAGTTTTGAGCTGCTAACAAGTCAACAGGACATGCTCTTCGCAGTTGATAGCTTACTTTAGGAAGTAAAGCATTGATGAAAAATACCTTTTGATTCTCGTCATTTAGAGAAGTAAAAGTTGGAATTTTGTATAGTAATCTTTGGAATTTTGCAATAAAATCCCACATGTGCTCATGTGGCTTCTTCTTCAACTGAGTGAGCTGAGTAATCAATGTATTGGAATCTTCGGTTGCCTTGAATCTTTTCAGGAATGCATCCTGCATAGTAGGCCAGTTGGTTATGGTTCCAAGAGCTAGCCGGTAGAACCATTCTCCAACGAAAGTCATGCAAAGTTTCTATGAAGAGCCGGATAGATACATCTTCATGTTCGACTGCAAGCACTCCACAGGATATGAAAAACGCAGCCAAGTGGTCATCTGCATTTTGCTTGCCATCTCCGAAGAATTTTGGAAAATTCTTTCTCATCCCTTTAGGTAGATCATGCATAGGAGGAATCAGATTTAGAGGTCCAAAGGTCTGCACCCCATGGAACAGGCGCTGCAGGGGCAAGTGGTTGATTCTGCATCATGAAAGGAGCACGTCTTCTTTGAGAATAGACTTGATGAATAATTCTAGCTGCCGGATTATGCTGAAGATGATCCGGATCTGGATGTGTTTGCACTCTTCTTCCTGGTGAAAGACTGGATCTGTGGCTTCTAACTTGAGGAGGATGATTGAAATTGAATTGCTCCTGCAATCAAGAAATGATCACTCCTTCCTTGTGCCTTTACAAATTGGGTGAATGGACGTTCAACCAGGTTGAAAATTGAATAGGAAACACTCTGATCTTCAAGAGATAAGCTTTGATCTGCAAAGATAGTTGTTCCTCAAATGTGAGTCACCAAAATCGCTTGGCTAGATTTCACCCTGAAATCTAAGACTACCCCATGTTAAAAATTTTGTTCTTTTAAAATAATGGGTCGTTTTGTGTTTTTATTGCCAAAAATGTCAGTATTACATCAAGATATTCGCAAAGAGTCATATAAGCCAATTTCGATAAATACCCAGATGCCCGAACTCGTTATATTCTGTCGCTGGGGTTTGCCTGCGGGAAATTTTATTTAATTATTCTGAGCCCCGTTTGAGGCAAATTGTGCTTCGGTTTAACCCTGTTGTGGTCTTACATGTCAATATTCCCATATACCAGTAGGGTTTTAACCAGGAATGAATCTTGGGCTTTATCTGTGACTTCTGGCAACGTTTTGCATTTTTGGTGTTTTCCCATTTTGTTTTCTGTGAAATTTCTCTAGGTCAATTCCTTTGTTGGTTTAGTCTGTTTTCTTGCCTGGAGTATCTGGAGATCATCTACAGACGTCATGCCAGAAGGAATTTGTCACAGGGGGTCTGGTTCTCTCTAAAAAGATGAAGTCGTGCACAAAAAAAAGCCTCTCCCAGGCAAGTTGCATTTTTTGGAATAAATGGATTTTATGGAAATAAGAAAAATATTGCCATCAATGCGTAGAGCTCGAGAAGATATGCACTTTTAGAGAAAACGACACCTAAAACGGAGCCACAGAATGAAAGTTACGACACATGCAAGTTTTTGCTGCTACATCTTCCCGGACCCTTTCCAAAAATGGCAAATTTTATTCCATACTTGTGTTTTCTTCACCAAAAATCCAAAAAAGGAAAGAAATGTTGTTTTTATGCCAGTCGCAATTTTCAAGGCTGCCTTCCGCGTCCAATTTCCACGCTGCCCTAAGTGACGAATTCTCACGCAATTTTAAAGGCAAAAGTCACAATGCAAGTCGCACTTTTGGAAAAGAGCTATCTTTCATGCAAGTCACACTTTTTTGAAGGAAGACTTTAAGCTGCCAGTGGGAATTTTGGCAGTGGCAGGAAGGCGGGAATTTCTTACCCGTATCAGCAGGTAATTTTTCCCATGAAGTCAAAGTCACTTAAGCTGCAATGGGAATATTAGATGTGGCGGCGCAAACTTGGGAATTTCTTACTTGCCTGAGGGTAAATTCCCATGATGAAAGTCAAATCACTTAAGTGGAAGAAGGGATTTTTAGAGCTGCAGTGCAGGGTGAAAATTCCCATCAGAAGTTGACTTCTTATTTTTAGAATTCACCCTTGCCAAAAAGTGTGACCCACCTTGGGTGAATAATCAATGCATTTAATAATATTTATTAATGTTTATTCACCCAATTTTGGCGCCATAAATAGAAGGAAAGTCAATGCATGAAGACAAGCCAAAGTGAACTGAATGTAGCATGCTAAAATTAAATAAATTTAATTTATTTAATGGCAGCCATGAGCATGCACAAAATAGGTGCCCAAATTGAAGAGAAAAGCATGTTAATTAATTAATTAATTGCCAGGAATAGGAGAGGCAATTATTAATTATAGAATGGTGAAGGTTATATAAGAATGGGCTGCCATAATGATGAATTAATTAATTCTTCAACAAGGAAGTGCAGCCTAGGCAATTTTGGTGCCCAATTAAGGAGGAATTTTGCATGAAGAAGGTGTTTTTACTGCTGGAAGGCTTCAAAGTTTGGTACCTAGGTTTGAAGAAGCTTGAATTAAGTCTGATTAATTGTCTGCATAGTGGTACAGGTGCTCAGGTGAAGTTGACAAAATTCATGCTTGCTTTGCATGCAAACAAAACATCAAATTTTGGGGCAGCAGACTTGATATATGCAGATTTTTATAATTAAAATCAAGTGTTCATGTTCCGGTTGCCATCTTTGTCTGAATTAATTGCAGGAATTCATTACAGGTGCTTTTATAAGAGAAAGGAGCTTAAATCAATGTCCAATACATTGAACATATCCTCTCGAATCTGAAGAAATCTCCATATCTGCACCGGTTGTAAAGAATTCGGCAAATAAAAAGAAAAAGAATTGCTCAGACAAAGATCGCTCCAGCCATGGCAAAGCGGGATGAACGAGAAAGATCAGCAGAATCATGCATAGATCCAGATCCAGATCAGATCCAGATCCATAATTGCAAAGGCTTCATCCTCTTGTTTCGAATGCAGCCCGTGAAGAAGTCAGTGCATGGAGAATTCCTTCCAGGACCTTGTGCATGTTCTCCCAATCTTCCAGTTGAAGCCTTCATTGAATTTGCATTCACCCGGAGTGCTTTCCAGAATTTTTAATTGCTCATATGCAATTAAAAATAAAAATGATGAGTTATTTATGGCAAACATTGCACTGATGCATGTACTGGAGAAGAACTGCAAAAGCTTCAAGGATAAGAGGGAAGACATGTCAAAGGCAATACCCGCAAGCAAATCACAGTCACTTGCTTCCAAATCCAGCCGCTTCTAGATCCAGCTGCTTCCAAATCCAGTTTGGTGAGAATCAAAGGCAAAAGAATTAGTTGCATGCAGAATATGAAAAAGGACAAGACTACAACTTTCCTCTTTCTTCTTCTTTCTCTTATTTCCTCCGACAAAGTAATTGAGCGATCAATTAAATTATAAAACCTAAGTGATTGGTTTAAAAGCCATTACTTGAAGAAGTCAACTACTTGGAAATAGGTGGCAGACATGCAAAATAAAAGGTTCTATCTTTATTCAACAAATCATGCATGTCATGCAAAGAGGAATTCCAGGAGGGAGATTGCCAGTTGTTTCCTTTCCGACTTCCACATGTGCTAGTTCAACTAAAAGCTTCCTATTTGTAATTTCCCCTCTACATGCTATAAGTAGAGGAAGAACCTACGGGTTAAAGCATCAGAATTTTTAAGCAACATTCTTGTGTTCCAGGACTTTGTCTTTGAAATCCTTCATAGTTATTTGAAGCAAAGGAATAGGAAGGAGCATATTTCTGGAGAACTTTGTGTCACGGTGCATTTTGCTTCTTATTTTATCTTAGATCTACTTATAATCTTTGTGTTATTCTAGATCTAGATCCTGAAAGTTGCCTTTGCTTATAATTCTGCGTGTTAATATCTATTGGTTCTGTCATGTGAATGCAATCAACTCTGTAATCTATTGATTGGGTTGCACATCTCCCCTCTTTCTTTCCCGTGTTTTTATTATTTCCTTCTTTAGATATTTCATTTCTTTAACAACTGCTATTTGCTGCAAAACTATTTAGCTATGGTTCATGAGCTGCATGGTTAAAGTAAAACCCCATATAGATGCTAGCATATTTTAATTGACAAATCTTACACGGTGCCTCACCGGTAAATGAGGGAGATTTATTTCATGATCGCATAGGTTTTCAGCTATGCGAAAAATCTAGCCAACAAGAAAATGAGTTTTTGGCTTCCAAAAGGAGGGGCCGTTTCGCAGGGTAGGCGGAAGTGCCTCAACTACGTGCCATGCATGCCTATGGTTCCGACAAAGGCCTTAGAAATGTTTTTGGTCATAACTTATCTTCTGAACTCTGTTTTGGCTCCTATTTGAAGCATTGGGAAAGCTCTTTCAAGAAGCTATCCAATGAAGTGAAATATTTGATCTTCGAGACCAATTGTGGTGGGAATACGAAGAGAGAAATTAAGTTCCTACAACATCTCAAGTGTGTGCTAGGCAAACGTTTTCCTCATGTTTTCAAAATTGAAAAGGTTGGTTTCTTTGTGTAGAAGTCAATCCAAGGAGCAAATTTGTCCAAAGAATCAAAGTCCAAAACTTGATAGATTTTGCATAAAAGGAAAGTCTTCCTTTGTGGTGCCAAGAACACCTCAATGCTAGGCCCGAAAACTGCACCGAGGGTTTCCAGCAGCACTTCAAGTACTTGCAAGGCTCAAAAAATGCACCATACTACAATGGAAAACATAGCTTCTTTTTTTGGTCATAACTTATGCATCCACCCTATGTTTTGGCTCTTGTTTGAAGTGTTGGAAAACTCTTTTAGTGATCTATCCAATGATATGAAATGTTCAATCCGTAGAAAATCTACAGATGGATTAAGAAAGGGAATATGAAAGGTCACTTTTTGTAAAAAGTGAAAAAGCAAATGATATGAAAGAAATGTAAAGGGTCATTAAAAAATGAGTTACATTATCCTATTATGAGTAGGAGAGAATAACAATTGTAAAAGGACTTTTGATGATGTCCGAAATTTCACTTGAGAGGAAGAAGTACAAGAAAATTTGTGTTTATGTTTTATAAGAAATACAAAGAGATTTTTAGAACTTTGTGTCTTGGAATTTCTTTGGTGATAACGGCTATTCTTACGTTAAATTTATGTCTTTCTTTTTTTCCTTTCTTAAATGCAAGATTCCAACATTAAACCATCAATATTCTAATTGTTTACTTTGCTACACATAAGGATAAGTTTTTGCGTTTATTTATTCATAGGGTGCATCTCCTTACTTTTTTCTCTCCCTACTCAACTTTCTCTATTCTCATTTATGTTTACTTTTTGGTCAAAAGTGCTCAAAATCCCCAAAAACACATATGCTAAGAAGGAGCTGCCCCTCTCAAATGCAGAGGAAAATCACCCGTTCCAATGACGTTCTATTTAATGTTGTCGAATTATGCTGCTGCCCATTGGGAAAATCAATGAAATAAACAAAAAACCACATTGACAAATTTCTCATATCACAGCTCATCAAAAATTACGTTTCCTCCACGCCCTTGTAAATTTGCAACTCGTCAAGAATTGTGTATCTAGGGGTTTTGTAGGGCATCATCCTCTCTATGCATGTGTTGAGGCCATTCTTAATATTATCATCAACCTTAAAGGAATCAAAGAAGAAAACATTGGGTTCAAGTAGTAAGCCATTGTATGTTTTTGTTGATCGAGTTACTTGTTCCATCTTTGATCATTTATGTGCTAAATGGGCTCATATTTTATTTTATTTTTCCCATAATAACACTATGTGGTCTCCTTGGCCTTGCCCATGAATCTCATACAAACAACCCATTGGGTTTTTTCATCATCCCCTAAGAGTAGAACCTTGACCAAAGGTTTTGTCACCAAAAACAAAACAATGTAAAATTTTAAAATTAAAATTAGTAGGAATTTGAATGATAACAACAAATAAACATTAAATGATATATTTAATTTCTAAGATTTTTTTAAGTTTTACAAACTTAGAGAGTAATGGAGTTTATTAATTTGTAAGTTCACAATTGTTAAGTTTATAGTTACGTTAAGGATCTCTTTTGTGTTTTTTGCTAACACCATAAAAATTTGTCTTGACAACCCTTTCCACTTAAGCCTTCCTGAAAATGGGCTCTTAAGGATCCAGTGATCACGATTTTTTGTTTAAGACTCCAATAACCGAGTGATCACAAATATTTGCTTCAGAGACATTGGTATGTTGCATTGCCCTACAATGTGATGAAGTCTGTGGTGATGGCACAAACTCCTTTCATATGGTGTGCTCTCTCATCAAGTTAAGCACCTAGGAATGATTGTAGATTTTTGGTAGTATTTATGGCTTCTTTAACCACAATTTTCAACCATCCAATTTTTCTTGTGTCCTTAAGTAGGAGATCAATGTAATGGGCAATGCAAAGGGACTCAAAAAATTTGTAGGTTACCTCTCCTCAAGAAGTATCCATGCTACTAACACCTCATGACCACTTGAAGCCACTAGAAAATTAATCAACGCAAACATCCATCCATTTATTAGGCAAAATACTGCAATTCTTTTTGTGTCAAATTATTTTATGATATTCTACTATCACCTTGTATTTCAAGGTTTACTCTAACCAAGGTCCACGTAAATTATGAAAATTGGGTGACTTGTACCTAGTGTTACGCGGACGTGTCCCCCAAAAACCAATAGTCCGAGATGTCTCGGACGTCTCGGGATGACAAGGGATAGGGAAATGTTCCCCACGTTTCCAAATGGGTGGAAAAAGCGTGATGTCCTTGAATATCGGGGACGTTCCCTTTTTTGGAGACACCCCGCGACGTTTCAGAGATTCGTCCCGATTTTTTAAAAAATATTTTATTATTATTTATTATTATTATTATTTTTTAATTAATTTCTTTGTTGTTTTCTCTTTAAAAATGTTTACCCGTTAACCATAACCCGACTATATTTTATTACAAAGACATATTAAGAATCAAGAGTGATATGTGAATACAAAAATTTTCGAGCACAAGTGCACATGGTGGACTGTCACAACATGCTATGAAAATCAGCAGCATACATATTAATACTAAAAGTTATATGGACATATAACATTAGTATAGCTATATGTATACTGTTGAGTTTTTAATATGGACGTTTGGACGTGGACTGTATGCACATGGTGGACTGATATATAAATATGAATTGCTATTCATTAAAAAATTTAAATTTATCTGTATATTTTTAGTTTTATATATTATTTAAAATGGTCGTCCCCTGCCCGTCCTGAAATTTTGGAATTTTTTTGCTGTCCGAGAAATTCCATCCCCATATCCCACCGTCTGTCTTAGGTAACACTGCTTATACTCTTTCTCGATAATAATGAATGGAATTATGAATGTGTCCCAATATTGGCTTCTCAAGGCCACTAGAAAATTTATCAATGTGCAACATCTGCCCACCCATCTTAAAAAATACTTTAGCCCTTTTTGTGCCAAATTATTTTTCGATCTTCTGCTATCACCTCTATATTTGTCACCGCTTCCTTTAGCAAGGTTTCATTCAAATCACGAAGACTAGGTGCCTTGAACCCTTTTTCGGCAACAATTAATGCAATTATGAATGATCCAATGCACGCTTCTCGCCGCATGGAATGGTTATTGTTATGATACCAAAGATTTGTATTATCCATCTCGCTTCATGTTGCTTCTCCCGGTTCCAAGCAAAACCTTTGAGAGAAGGCTGAGCACTAGGAGTATTGCGAGAAACATAGAAACCTTGTAAATGCGATTGAGCTTGAACTCTCTCTAGTGGATGAGGCCTGAATCCGTGGGCCAAGACAGAAGCCTAGTAAATCAATTTCTGAATCATGGGAGGAATTCATCATAGATGCAACTGTTGCAGCTGTCCTGTTCTCTCCCCTGTAATGTCAGGATTCACTTGATTGAGTGACTGCACATCTCAGCTAGGGATTTGTGTAAGGTGGTATTTGAGATGATTGATGCTTCGTCTCATTTGAAAACGACAATAGCTGCATGTCATTCTTCCTAATTGACTCCAAACCAGGTTTGACATGTTTCCAAGCGGGTCCTTGGACTTTCTACTACTTGAGGATGTATCTCATAAATCTCCGTAGATTGCTAACCTTAGCAAAGAAGGAAGATAACTAACTTTAAATTTTTAAAACTCTAGCAAACAAAGAAAGAAGAAAATGAAAAAAATAACAAATAGCTTTGAAAGCTAATACAAAAGTAAAGTGGAAGAAAATGCTTCAAAATCCTAAAACAAAAACAAAAAGCTAAGCACATACCTCTCAAATCAAACTCTGCCCATCAAAAAATCCCTCAAATCCAATGATAATCACATGACAACAACTAAATATGGTATCTGTTTTTTTGGCTGAACAATCCATTCTTTTGTACAACTGTTTTTGTAAAAAAAATTCTGTTAACATATGAAGCATCTATTCAAAAACAAAAAATAAAAATAATGGTCATATGTGTTTTAACTTTTAGCATGAAAGAGTGTAGCTTGAAAAAGTAGAAACGTGAAAAAATGTGTTTTTAACCATTTTGATTTTTTTTGTTGCAATGGTTGGCAATTTTTCTGCATGGAATTGTGAGCACTTATGAGTTTTTCCCTACAAAACTCGACAAGTACTCACCGGGAACTTGCCTACCGAGTTCCTAGCGAGTTACTTGCTGAGGTACTTTAGCTTGTGAGTACTAGTGTGTTTTAGAACTATGATTGCACTAAGGTTTAGCAAGACAAGTTTAATGAGAGCATGAACCAATGTCCCCAATTTTTGAAGACCCTTAGCTTATCATTCCCCGTGGGCTTTAGAGATGTTGCAAGGGGAAAATTATATTAAATAATTAGATAATATTGCCTGGAGAGTGATTTTAATCATTTGACATTATAAAACAATATTTATTTAATTATTTAATATTTATGGAGCAAGTAATGTATTTAATTATTTAATTAAATTCCCAAAATGCAAATTAAAAAGAGGAATTAATTAAATAATGTTTAGGTGGCTTTTAAATATTAAAATCACCCTTTGAAAAGGGGACGCCACACCTAGGGAAAATAAATTGCTTTTATTTAATAATTTCCCTCTCCAAGGGATTTCGAATTTTGTGCCTCCTTGCTTATAAAAGGAGTGCTATGATCATTGTTAGAGTTATGTTATGATGGGATTTATTTGATACTCCATGCTTGGAGTTGGGATGTATGCCCATTAATGCTCTCTCTCTGCAAATGGGAAGTTAGTGAGCTGGTTTTGATCAATTGAAGTATTCTCTCTTGTTCTAATCATTGTGTTCTATTGTGTTGAGGTATCTTTAATGCATGATTCATACTTGCTAGCTTTGGCGACTTGTTTAGATGTTGGCGCATTTATTTGGATGTGTAATTGCATGTTATTTGAGAGTGTTGAAGGGTTTCTTGGTGCTTATTAATTGCTGCTGCATATTGAATTATTATAGGGCAAAGCGACTTGCATTAGAGGATTTTGGGGTATGTTTGGGTGCACTTTGAAAGGGGATTCAAATCTGGTCTGTTATTGCTTAATTTTCCAAGTATATTGCACATGATTGGATGGTTTTTGGGCTCTTAACATTGCTGGAATTTACCTTGAAGGAATCGATTGGGTTGAGGCATTTAATATCACATTTTGCAAGGTGTTTTGGTGTTTCTACATGCTGCTGCAATTAAATACTAATTTCAGATCCTTAGAGTGTTGTTTGGGTGGTTTGGAAGCATGGGAAAAGGCTGGAATTTAATTATCTATTTTTCCTAACCCTAAGCGACTGGTTTGCAAATTTATGGTTCAGTTTTGAGTGGGTTTGTGAAAAATTCAGATTGATAGTTCTTAATTTATAGAGAATTCTGCAATTTATTTGAGGGAGAAATATTGAGTTTTGAGCAAGTTATGAAGTTTTCCAAATTTCAGTTGTTAGCAAGCTTTCTGGTTGTTATAAATTAGTATTTATTTCAGATCTGTTGTTTTGGGGTCAGTTTAATAGTGGATTGGAGCGTAGAAATTAGGAGAAAGAAGGAGAAAGTGGTTTTATAATTTTTGGAGTTATTTGGATGCCCTAAATGTGCCTAATTTTTAGGGCAAAATTAGGGTTTCATGTTGGCTGTGCAAAAACTGGTTTTGGGACACTGTTCTTCGTATTTTTGTGGCCCAAGATCCAAAGTTTGAAGATTTTTGCTTGGACAATTAAGCGGGAATTAATTTTTGAGAATTGCAGCAATTCGGGGTTTGAATATTAATTGTTTTCAATTGTGTGTGATCAGATTTGTGTTAATTCCTTAACTTGTCCCAGACAGGGACATTACAAACTGACCAGTTATGTGGATGTTGATGGATAAGAAATCATTGCCGGGCAGGTTGAGTGATGTGCTTAGGGTTTGAAGGAGTGTTTGGATGCATTGTGTGCCAAGCATGTGAAGAGGAAGGTAAGTCAAAGAGAAATGGTAAAAATAAGATAGGAAGTGAAGTGGGTTGAGAGAGATGCTTCCATTTGTATGTTTGGTGGGGGAAGCATAAGTCCTGAAGAGAACTGCTATTCTTAAGAATCATTATCCACAAACTTTTTGAGGTTGAGGAGCATTATGCATAACCTGTTGTGCATAACCTGTTGTGCATGTGCAGCACTACCAAGGAAAATTTTCGCTGATGAATGTTGCTGGACTGATTTTGGGCATCATTGTGGATCAAAATCGTTGGCCTCACTATAAGGCTAGAATTCTAATGGTGTCTGTATTGAGGTTTGCTGAGTTCGTTGTTTCATATTGCTCAGTACTTTTATGTGCCTTTTCTCTGTTATTAGGGATGAATAATGAGAGTGAAAAAACAAACAAAATGTATTAGTGTTTAAAATTTGTATATTTATAATGAAATGTTATTGTTTTTAAATGAGATATGAAACAGCCTTATGACATGACCTATTTCAGATAACAAATATTATAACTGAGTTGTTATTTGGCAATTTTTGTTTCGGAGCCTTGCAAAAGTGTATAGAGTTTGTGTGATTCGAGGTATCTACAGGATATCTAGAGCTGTTGAACTCGGGGTCAGTGGCACTCTGACATGCCTGGCCAGGTTTATGTTTGCACTTAGAGTGTGTGTGATTTTTATATGAAACCTCCATATCAGCATTACAAGTGGTAACTCCCCAGTATAGCAAAGCAGTGAGCGAGCCAATGTGGTGAATAGATAAGTCTCGTACTCTATCTAATGACCATTAATAAGAAAGAGTTTTGCATACAGAATTTACAATAGTGTGTGATACTTTGAGCTATTTTCCTGTACAAAAATCATTACTTTTATGTTTTATTTGATATTTGCAAATGTTAAAACTAGAATTACATAATGCAATATGGGAAAACGAGCTTAGCATCTTGGTACCAAAGTTGGATCCAACTCACCTTGTCACTACCAATATTAATTTCTACAAAATCATTTATCACAAATGAAAACCAAAAATAAGTAACCATTTATTCACAACTAACTGCAATGATGTACCATAAAAATATCATATACAAAAGAAACTAGTCCATTAAGCTACGTTTGTCTTCTATCTATCTCTTACAAATGTTATATACATATGCATTACAATTTCTGGGACATGATCCGGAACAAAAATCAGCCACCATGATATGGTGTGTTCTGACATTACATCTCTTGTAAGGCCTTACTTTTGAAAAGTATGGGCATTTGCTAATAGAGATTAGACTGGAATAGATTACAGGGCTACCTCAAAAGAACTGCTTTAGGCTATCCCAACAAATATACATCAAAGGCAAGGCTATTTGTCCATTCCTGATGAAATGTTGGTAACAAAATCATTAAATAATAGGGCACACTGAATTTTATGAATAGCATGGTCTAAATATTTGGGTTGATATTGAACAGTTCATATGTTGTAAGCCATTTTTTTGTAGTAACCTTGGTTGTGATTGCCATTGGAGTGGTTTTACAGAAAAGTAGCTTTCAATGATACCAGTTTACAGTTCTTATCCTTCATATTAGCCCACTAATTGAGGATTTGGTTCCTCTATAATACTCTTAACTTCTAATTTTGTATGGGCATGTGGGTTAAATTGTTAATAATCGCACAGGGCCACGTGTATAAATTTTTTGGGAAAGAGGTGCTTTATAAGGCATTACAGGTACCAAAAGCTTTTCCAAACCACAAGCATGACTTTGGGGAGAAAGTCCTGGGTTGATGTGTTAGCATCCTCCACCTTGCTGGTATTGACATCACTTGTGGTTTCAAAGTCGTGCTGTGTGAACATTTTCTAGCTTGGGGTTGTTATCATGTGATGTAATGCAAGTTTTAATTACAGGCAGTTTACAAACCAAGTGTCATATCCCATTAGTGAGAATTTTGTTCTGCTGTAATACTCTAACTAGTATGTTGTTATGTGTAGGCTCCTTGGGTGCAGTTAGTGCTTCTGGTTCCCTATATGAGGAGACTTCATTTTCAGATGCGTTATCTGTTCCAACATGGTAAATTTATAGAATCCTATTGACATTGATGTTATTTATGGTTGTTTCAATTGCTTGGCAATCCTTTTCAGTTCATAGATAGAATGTCTGGCCATTCAAATATTCTTCCCTTAGAGCTATAACATGCTAAGAAACAGATATAGGCTGGTTGTGTTCATGCATATTTGTTTTCTAAAATGAAATTCTCTTTTAGTGATTGGCATTTATCACATTTAATGTTTGATGATTAACATATATACCATTTGCAATTGACATCAAATTATGAGGTGGCAATTGTCTATGTTCAGCTATACATTTTGAACAAGACAAACAATATTAGAAGAGTGTCATTATAATTTCACAAAAACTGTAAATAAACTTGGGCAGGACATATGAAAGCTTTGTTGGATGATAAACGTTGCAACCTAAACTCTAAGGTAGAAGCTGCTTACATGAACCTTTACTATCTTTACCTTAATTGGGTCTCAAATAACCTTGATAACAGTGCAGTCCACCACGTAAAGCTTAATCATGCCTCAAATAACCTTGAACAACCTTGTTTAATTAAAGATTTATACTTTTCCTTGCCCATAGTTTTTGAGCATATATTTCTGAAAAGGAACTATGTAGGTCGATGCTTAAAATACAAACAGGATTCTAATCTATGAAAATCTGCTCAAAATGCCTTGTTTAATGCTTAACTATTAAGCATCATTGATCCAATGTTAGATTATGTCCTACCAAGGTGAAAAGATGATGTCTATACTATGTGCCATAACCTTCGATCCTAGATAGACAGCACATGGACATATGAAATCCTATTTTTGCATTTTCTAAGGCATCATTTTTATCTCTCTTCCAAAATAATTCCTTTTTGGAATTCTTACTTCTTTTTGAGATCATTGGATGTTTCCAAATTCTTTTAAGATGTTCAAGGTACTCCCAAATCTTGCTTTCTATGTGATAATAACTGTTATTATGATTAGAAGTCTCTCAAAAATTCTTATTATTTCATTGTTTTTTTATTTTATCATCTTTGAGCATAACAGTTTTTTTTTCATATCTGTATTCTTCTAGCTTTGGAAGGAGCAAATTCCTTGCTATGAGATGCATTAAAGAAAAGACCAGTTTGGTAATCATTCATGCTTTTAATACTAACTCCATGTACCCTTAAATTATGTGCAGCATATACTGTGGCATTATTCAGAGATTAGCATTTTATAAAAGAGACAAAATGCGTTACATTACTGCTAAAAGGGAATGAGGTGATTTTCACTATTAGCTGATGAGAAAAACTACAAATTTCAATACTTTCTTTCCTCGAGAACTTCAAAAACTTCCTACAATTAGGTAGCTTTATTAAGACATAATAATCTTATGGCATTATTTCTTGATTCTTTACTAAGCCATCCATAACATTCAATTTTAATTTATGATACTACAATATGGCTACTAATGAAAGCTACCATATGCCCGCCCAAAGTTTAAAACTCATTGAAAATGGCATGTGCTCACTGGAAAACCGCCAAAAAAATTGCCACCGATAAATTGCTACAGTGCTTGCAAGCCAAGTAAAGTAACTCGGATTCGCGAGTCCGAGTTAACTACTCAGCAACTGTTGAATACATGCAACAGTAAAAAAACACTATTTTAACTTCTGCAATTGATTTTACTGCTGTTTTTGCTCTGCTAAACCAAAATTTATCATTTAAAGTTGCTGTGACGTGATTTCCATCAGCTTTGAAGGATTTTGATGGGAAAATATACCTATGGATTCTCTACATTCATTTCTCATGTTTTTAACAGTGTTTTACATGTTATTTAAGTTTATTTTATGAATATATATATTTTTTAACTCACGGAAAATTGCTGAGTTGCGAGTCCAAGTCGAAATTTTGGGCTGATTAGTATGGATTTTTGAACTATGTAGTCACCAATATACCGTTACTTGAACACCCATCTAGTGGTCACATTGTTTGCCACACCAATCATACCCTAAAATTTGAACAGTTTTCTTGACCTGACAAGTTCTCTGTAGTCCTCTTGCTGCAGAATACTGCCACTCGTCCTCTCCATCTTCAACAAGTTGCCAGTTGAAATGTTTCTCTTCAGTATGTTTTGTATATCTATGATGCACAAGATTATTTACAAGCTTCAACAGACTCTATTAGAAATGAGTGTATTCAATTTTTTCGAGCAAGAACAAATCACCCTATCCACTACATAATAAAATAGATTTGAATTTTGCATTAGCACCCATAAGCTTCTGTTACAAGAAATGAAAATAATTATGCTGATAGGCATTCTACAATGGCAATAAGGGGAGAGATCTAATGGTGTGACCTTGTCAACTTTATTCTCTACATTAAATTTGATGTCCATTTGACCATCACTTCAAGGTTTTATTTTTTTATTTTTATAATTTATTAGAACAATGTGAAGTCAATATAAAAATAGTAATATCTTTCTACAATGGCAGAAGGAAAGAGGATCTAATAATGCAACCATTTCAAATTTTATTCTTTACATCAAATTTGATGGTCACTTAAAAGTGTTTTTAAAATTGAAAAGTCAATAAAAAATAGTAATATCTTGACCATATGTTAGAGTTTGGGGCTCTTTTTTTCCAGCAGTTTTTTTGTTAGCCATGAAATTGATATCTATTGACATTTTTCAAATAAATGTATTTAAGATTTGTACTAGTTAGTTTAGAAGTGTCTATCAACCTTTCAAATTCCCTACGACCTTTCCTCAATGCAGCACTCCTATGTGCTTCTCCTTATTTCCTAATGTATAATGCGCAAACCTGTCATCAAAAGATGATTATTTCCTCCAAATGCACCCTTCGTGATCATCCTCCTGAAGAAATGCTGGTCTTGGTACTGTTATCACCATCATTGCTGGAGTTGCTCATACCACAATAATTCATGATCAAGACAGACACCAAAAATCCTTTTGCAATTCTGTGGCAGATCAGGTAACCCTGTCACACTCTTACAGTCTATAGATGGATTGTTTGAGTTCCCACATAGGGACCCACTACATAGTCAAAATGTTTTTACCTTCTTGCCGATCCTTTCTTAACTCCAGTGAGCCAAATATTGCTTTTGTTTATAACAATCTCTTGACTTGGAGCTATGTTTCTCATCACTGTCGTAGTTTCCTTTAAGTTTCAAACATGTTTGATACAACTTCTCTTGGTGTACACAGTTGTCCTTGATTTATCTAATCAAAGACATTGACATAACTGTTAAGTTTTAACCAAATTCTGACTTCCAATTTAACTTTGGACATTTCTCTAGAACATTTTGTTTGTTCTAACATTTAACAAAAATCCTTCTTTGTTTTGACTTATAAAACATAATATCATAGATAAAATAGCTGGACATATATCTTTTCCCAATAAATGCAGGCTTTTCAATGACACCTCTGAATAACTCCAGTTGAAAATTGCACCTTATTTTATGTACATAAAAACTTATGACCATCAAAACAAAAACATCTAATCACCCCCTAATCTTGATAAAGTCGAATCACTTAAGTGAAAGATCAAAAATGCAGTTAATGGACATTTAATTAATGGTATTTATTAATGGTATTCCATAAGACAATAGTCCAAATGCCATTGTCATAACCATATTAGACCTTTTACGAAAAGAAAACTTAGCACTTCTATGAACAACACATGATTAAAGAGTGTTTTCACCAGCTGGCCTAGTGACAATAGTGAAAGATAAACTTCAAACTATGTCACTCACAGTAAACACCTCAAAGCAGCTGGCCACTGTATGACCAATAGTGAGCACCACAATCTCAACAAGGACTCTAGCTCGAATGTTCACCATATATGATGAACATGAAATATGAGATCAACTAGTAATGGCAACTATAGATGCAGGGGTACATTGATGAGAAATTTTAAACACAGACTGACATACATTATACTATTGATGGTAGTTGGAACTTTGAAGTACCTCAACGACAACATCGGGAACATGGCATTCAACAGCCTGTAATGGAAAAAGCGTTGGGATCCATCAAGAGATGTCTTTCCTTTCCGAGTGCTGTTTTTTAGTAACAAAAGAAAAGGATTTAAATTCTTGAGCACAAAGAAGATTCAAGGGATAAGGGAGTGTATGATAGTGTTGAGGCCCAATACAACTATAAGCCTGCTGCCAAATGCTGATCTTTTCTTGAAGGTGCCTCGGGAGTGGCAGTGGACATTTACCGGTGCACAAACTCACCTTGAGACTTGCTCCTCCCTAAGTGGCCTGCTATGGAGACATCTAATACTGAATACCGAAGCAGACATGCCACTGCTTTGGGGAGGGCTCGGGTGGGGCGGAAGGGGCATATCAAGCACTTGCCCCTACATACCCATCTTCTTGGTTGCTGTCTTGAATTTTGTCTATATGCTATTATCATATTATGTACTTGGGCTGCTTTCATAGTGATGTATATAGTTTTAGGAACTACTGGATAACTTTATATTATTCTATATGTTTCAGTTACCCTCTATTCCTCTTTTCGGCAACTCTGTTGTAGCTTTTTCAACTGCTCTAGTAGTATAGTTTCCTTTTCAGATGGTCTTTTCTGAGTTCCTGGTTCTCTTTCTATTGTAAAATTATGCCTCACAGATTCCTCTGACCCTTCCTCATACTAGTTCACCTTACTTGAGGGTCTGTTTTATAAATGTTCCACCTTTATCAATATAATTAAACCGGCTCAAGACTCCCATTGCTTGGGCAATGTTTGGTCTGTTGCAGACCATAGCCATACATGAGGCTCCCAACCTCACTAGCATAAGGTACATGACTCATGTCCTCCATCTCAACAGGTGTACAAGGACACTGCTCAACTGAAAGCTTTGTTCCCACAGAAATAGGAACACTTACTGCTTTGCAATCCTTGATGTTAAACTGCTGCAACACAAAGTTAACTTACTTATTCTGACTTAGTCAAAGTTTTCTGTTAGCTCTATCTCTTATAATCTCCATCCCTAAGATAACTTCAGCAGTGTATAAATCTTTCATTCTAAACTGTAATGATAGACGAAAGTTAAAACCCTCAGCATATCCTTATTGTTACCAATCAACAACATGCCATCCACAGACAAAGTGATAGCAATAAAATGATCACCATCCTGCTTATATAAACGCAATGATTTGATTTGGATCTAACAAATCCCAGTCTCAAAACATAAGAATCAAACTTCTTGTAGCACATTCTAAGAAATTGTTTGAGACCATAAAGAGCTTTCTTTAACTTGCAAACCAATTCTTCTTTACCCTTTACCATGCATAGTGCCGGGCTATGTCATAGATCTCTTCCTCTAGGTCCCCATGCAAGAAGGCTTGTCTTTAAGGTTAAAAGTAGTAGCAACCAAGAAAAGAAATCTATTGGAAGTAAGCTTTGCAAATGAAGAAAAATCTCACCAAAATCTATTCCCTCCACTTGGGGATGACCCTTAGCAACCAACCTTGCTTTGTAATTTTCTATCTTGCCCTCAAAACTGAATTTCTTCTTGAAAACCCGTTTGCAGCCAACAGGTTTCCTTCTCTTAGGCAATTGAATTAGGTCACATGTGCCATTCTTCTTTAAGGATGCCATCTCCTCATCCATGGCTGTCTGCCAAGACTCATTACCATTCATCTCTATTGCTTCCTTCACAGTTCTAAGCTCATCATAATTAGTAGACAAAACAAATATACATCTAAAATGAGGTGGGCTATTCCTTTATGGTTGCTTTGTTTTCCAAGTGGACCTCCTCACCCATTGAGGTTCAGGTTGTTCCTCCTCTGAACTATTCAAGCTCTCTGGAACATACTACTCATCCAGTCCATCCTGAACTTCTAGTTCAGCCTTAGGTTTCGCCTTCTCAGTCTTTAGCTCAAGCTGCATAGGTATCTTTGCATTATCACTTGGTTGCCTAATTATAGAAGAAGACCTGGTCCATTTGAAGATCACATTCTGACTATACACTGTCTTCTGCATCATAGGATTCCAAAGTTTGTATCCCTTCACATTATCACCATATCCAACATTTTCTGCTCTGAAATCCAACTGGCATCTTTTCTCCTTAGCCACATGCACATATGCCTCACAACCAAAAACTCTGATATGCTGTAGTGAGGGGCTCCTTCCCGTTCAAAGTTCAAACCCGCTATGGGGATTTGTCAACAAGAGATGATGTAGGAGATCTATTAATCAAATAGCATGCTGTACTGACTGCTTTTGCCCAAAATTTGTGATCCCAAATGGCTCCATTGAGCATACTCCCAACCCTCTCCATCAAACTCTTGTTCATCTTTTCTACAACTCCATTCTATTGAGGGTAGTATGGAGTTGCTGCCGCACAATGCCATTGTCCTTACAAAATTTATTGAACTATGCTAAACAAAATTCTCCACCGTTGTTCATTCTCAATAACTTAATCTTCCTTTTGGTCTGATTCTCCATAAGAGCCTTAAACTCTTGAACCGACCAAAGAACTCAGATTTCCGCTTGAGGAAGTAGACCCATGTCTTCTTGGGGAAGTCATCAATAAAAGAAACATAATATAAGGACTTCATTAGTCAAGGTACTTTAACATCACTAAATACATAACTATGATTCAAATCCAAAGTTCGTGATGATCCAGCAAGCTCGAAGAAACTGAACACAATTTTGCTTCCATAAATGCAATGTTCACAAAATCAAAATCTAAAGGACAATCAACTAATCCCTCAACAATGATATTTTTGGATTTCAAGGCCCTAAGACCTTTCTCACCAATGTGGCACATACACTCATGCCACAATATAGTCTTCTCAGCAAGAAGTTTCAAGTTCTTAGTAGCAGGAACCTCAATGGTTTTACATGCGATGGTGCTCACCTCAATCCAAAATAGAGTTCTGTCCCAAACTCCCTAGCCAAGACCATGGCTCTACGCACCATCTTGCAACCCTCCTTGCTAAAGACCATCTGCACTCCAAGATCATTCAATCTACTTACAGAAGTCAGGTTCCTCGCCAAACCAAGAATGTGTATTATGTTGGAGAGGATTTATTCTGTCCATCTTCAAGTGTGAGCATGACTCTTTTGCGACCAACTACTTTGAGAGACGAGTTGTCTCCCAAATACACCATCCCACCATAAAAATCAGCATACTTGGAAAACAACTCCTGATTGGGAGTCATGTGGTAAGAAGCTCCAGAGTCCAACCATGCATCCTCCCATGCATGTGTGGCAATGGCTGCAACAAGCAAGCACATCACTTGCATCCTGTTGAAAAGTCTTAGAGTCTGAATTGTCATTTGATTCCTTCTGCTCTTCTTCTCCTTGCAGTCCTTGATGTGGCCTTGCTTGCCACAATTCCAACACTTCACCTTGGACTCTCTGGGACACTTGGATCTCCCTCTAGATTTGGATCTGCTGTCCCTTTTGTTGTTCTTGCCTTTCTCCTTCAATCTACCTCAAACAACCAATGCATCCTTGACGGAAATAGAAGTCTACTGTTTCAATTCTTCCGAGAGTAAAGCACCCACTATTTCTTCAAGCTTTAGCTTAGTGGCGGTGCTGCTGACTGCCATCACAAGGTTGTCCCACGAATCTGGCAACAAACATGAGCGTGATACATTGATCCTCATCATCCATTTGCACGCCTATGGACTGTAGCTAGCTCACAATGATGTTGTATGCATTTGAATGCTCCGTAATCGGGTTGCCATTGCCCATCCTCCATGAGTTGAACTCATTCTGTAGAAAGAGCCATTTACCATGGATTTAGCTTTATAAAGATTTACCAACTTCTTTGAGAGGCTCTCTGTGGTGGTCTCTTTGGATACATCCAAAAGCACTGAATCAGCCAAGCAAAGCCGAACCTGGCTTCTTGCTTTCCGATCCATCACTGCCTAGTCCTCATCCTTCATTGACTCTGGTTTGCTACCTGAAACAGTAGCCCACAAATCTCTCTATGAGCAGATCCTCCATCTTCAACTTCCAAAGCTCATAATTTGTGCCATTGAATTTATCTATCTCCAACTGTGATGTACTTGCCATGCTGAAATAAGATTTTTGTTATGTACATCTCCCACAACCAAGATTAAAGCAAAAATTTTGTTTTCTAACCTAGGATCTCAAAATCTGGCCCAGCTGTGATACCAAATGAAAGAAGCTAGATAAATGTGGAACAACTTCCTACTTAAACTTTAGAGGAAAGAAGTGCAAAACAAACCTAGATCTCTCAAATCCAGTAACAATAATAAACATGCAAGTGTCCTACATTAACATGCAATCACATATAACTTTCATAGAACACAACATATGCCATGGGAAAACCCTTTCGGGAAAAACCTAGCAATCAAGGAGTACTCAATTGTATTATTCAACAATTAGCAATCTGTGTTTACAATAAAATGGCAAAGTTTCCACCCCTATAATCCCAATCAGCACAGCTTGAAATTACAAAGCCTGCTTATCCTTTTCTTGCAAACTACTAATAATATTGTCTCATTAATTGTATATTTATCTCTACCCCCAGAGTGCCTGTTTTATAGACTTTTCCAGTGCTTCGATTAGAAGAGAATTAACAGAACTTATGTCCTAAAATAGACAGTCTATAATTGAACTTCTCAGCCACCCAGTATGCATGATAAATTAACAGTAGTTTCACTAAATATAGATAGTCCAAGAATAGACTTCTTCGGCGCCTTAATTGCATGATGAATTACCAACATATAAATGTCTTATACAGCGCCTACATGGCATGGTGAGTTAACAGCACTTTAACACCCAAAATTAGCTGTCCTTGTGCATTCTGATTTGACCTGTGTGCTTATGCTCCAGAATCAGCACTTATGCTTTAGAATTAGTGCTTTATTTTTCCTGGTTCAACTTTTATTCTCTCCCTATGCATTCTCTTAATACAGATACATGTGAAAAATAGCCACATCAGTGGGAAGTATGTGTACCAATAATAGAGAGTAACAATTAAACTCCAGTGTTAGGATTTGCAAGGTTTATGACACCTAATCCCAACATTGCAAAAAACCTATAAAATATGTTTTCGTAATGAGGTTATATTTTTGCATGATAAGTGCTTGGTCATGGACAAGAGTAGTGGTAAAGTCCTTGCCAAGGGGGTTCAAGAGTGCAGTCTGTACAGATTTGAGGCTGCTAACACACAAGAACTCTATGCTTTGGCTGCATTCAACTCGGTGTTTGGCCACTAAGGTTGGATGTGTCAACATAGTCTCTCTCTTTGCCAATAGAAAAATAAGATCATTATTGGTTTTTCTTCATTTCAGATTTAGAAGTAGGCAAATTTACCTTGTATGAAAGTGAAACAAATAGTAAAGCATTCTTGAAGGAAATTTCCTTGTTACTAACTTTCGCATGATTGTTACCAAATTCTTATTACTTGATTCAGCCAGTGGCCATTCCTTGTGGATAGTAATTGGAAGTGTTGGCTAGATTTTCTGCATAGCTGAAAACCTAGGCAGTCATGAGATAAATCTCCCTCATTTACCGGTGAGGCTCCCGTGTAAGATTTTGTCAGTTATATATTCTAATATCTATTTGTGGGTATTACTTTAACTATGTAACTCATGAACCATAGCTATACGGCTCTGCAGCAAGTAAGCAATTGTAAAAGAAGGAAATATCTGAAGAAGGGGAAAATAATAGAAACACAGAATGAAAGGGGAAGATGTGCAACCCAATCAATAGATTACAGAGTTGATCACATGCACATAGGTAAAACAGATAGATATTAACATACAAAATTATAAGCAAAGGAAACTTTCAAATCTAGATCTAGAATAACACAAAGTTTATGAATAGATCTAAGATAGAAAGTTAGAAACAAATTGCACCGTTGACACAAAGTTCTCCGGAAATATGCTCCTTTCTATTCCTCTGCTTTCAAATAGCTATCGGGGTTTCAACACAAAGTTTGGAACACAAGAATGCCGCTTACAAATTCTGATCCTTTAACCCGTAGGTTCTTCCTCTACTTATAGCATGTAGAGGGGAAATTACAAATGGGAGACTATAACTGAACTAGAACATAAACAAGAAGTAAAAAGAACATCTGGCAATCATCTTCCTCTAATTCCTCTCTTAATGACATGCATCAAGAGTTCAAGTCAAAATTGTGCACATCTGTCACTTAACTCAAAGAATCATTCCAAATAACTTAAAGTAATGGTTTTCAAACCAATAACTTTTAAGTTTACAATCATAGTAGGAAAACTCGCCAAAACCAAAAACTCGCTAGACCCCCAAAAAAAAAAACTCGCTTAAAAACTTGCACAATATTCGCCAATACTCTACTGGAATACTTTTGACTTAAAAATACTCAAATTTCTTTAAAAACATAAATTTTAAGCAACACATAGCTACAAAATGTATTAAATGAGCCCATAAAATGTTGGAGAAGTGTTTTCTATTAGATTTGAATACAAATACAATACAAAATCGCATCATCATGCGAATACGACAACCGGCTGATACTAGTCCCCACACTCGGCCGCGTCTCCACGCTCCTCCTAAGGCCGCGAATCCGCTCGATCATGGAACTAATGATGGTGCCGGTGGCTCCTCTCTTTGCCGCATGTTGGAGATCACCTCCAAAGATGTCATCCAGTCCAATATCTCCTCGGAGTCCTGCTAGTGCTTCTCCCTCCATAGCCTCCCTCTCAAAAGAAGCAATCTCGTCTGTTGTGAACGTAGGGTTTTCCTCTTCTTGCCCAGGCCACTCACGGTATGGATCTATCTCATCCAAATCAATGAGCTCCACTGATGTCGCCTCAACTTTTTTTGTGCGAAACCGGAGATTGTATTGCACAAAAACCAAGTCGTTGAGCCTTTTTTGAGTCAACTTGTTGCGCTTCTTCGTGTGATTAGTCCGAGCACGGGAGAATACTTGTCGAGTTTTGGCGAGTACTCGCCGAGTTTTGGAAAGCTACCCAATATTTTTAATTACTAATCTGTCTACAGGCAATCAAAGCTCATGATTCTTTCAGAAGATTGCAAGAAGTTGCTTGGTCCAAAAAGGTGCAAAAATGGATTTTATGAAAATAAGAAAAATATTGCCATCACTGCGTGGAGCTCGAGAAAATATGCACTTTTAGAGAAAACGACACCTGAAACGGAGCCACAGAATGAAAGTTATGGCACATGCAAGTTTTTGCTGCTACATCTTCCCGGACCCTTTCCAAAAATGGCAAATTTTTTTCTATACTTGTGTTTTCTTCACCAAAAATCCAAAAAAGGAAAGAAATGCTGTCTTTGGCGAGTTTTTGGCGAGTTTTTGGCGAGTTTGTGGCGAAGTTTTTGGCGAGTATTCCAACTATACTCGGCGAGTTTTTTTTTTGCATTTTTGGCGAGTTTTCCTGCGAGTTACTCGTTTAGCATAATTTTTGGCGAGTTTTTCTAAACTCGCCGAGTTTTTGACGAGTATTCCATCTATGTTTACAATTACATCCGGGAACATAAGAAATAAGAGAAGG
The DNA here is from genome assembly GCA_018340775.1 of Taxus wallichiana var. yunnanensis. Taxonomy (NCBI): domain Eukaryota; kingdom Viridiplantae; phylum Streptophyta; class Pinopsida; order Cupressales; family Taxaceae; genus Taxus; species Taxus wallichiana. The sequence goes on from CM031241.1 coordinate 264,412,649, forward strand.
AAGAAAAGAAGGAAGATCTCACACCAGAATTTCTTCTCACAGCTTTCTTTTTGTTTTGATACTGAATATACTTTTCGAACATGTAGTTCAGCAATTTCCCATCCGCTTAAGCCACAACTTCTTTCTTTGTCCTGAATTGCAGTAATCCTTCGCTTAAAACTTCGATGATACTTCCACCTCCTTCAAACTAGGCCCGAACTTCTTAATGTCCGATCTGCGAGTACTACATTCTTGCGATTGAATTCATCGTGGAAGGCCTAATAGCTTCATCAATCTCTCTTGAATCATCAAGAGAGCCTTCCAGAAATCGGGCACTTTGTTGGGAAAGTACCTTATGAATGAAGAAATGTTCCCAACCACTTCCTCATTGGTGAAAGCAATTACATTGCTTGACAGTGACGATGCCATATCCTCGAGCACCCGCATTCTTTTCAGCATAATTTTGAAGATCTCCAAGTGGAAAGAGACTGTGAATTCAAGTTGCTTCCCCTTTTCAACCAATCCATCAGGCACAATTTGTTCTACAATCAAAACCTCCTTCGACAGCTTATTTATCTCGACCAAAGTGCCCAGGTTACTTTCAACCACTGTATTCATATTTACCGTGCTTGTTACCAATTGCTTCAGCTGAACTAATGCATCCTTCATAAACTTTAGACTTAACAATGGCACCTCCACGTGTGTGTCACGTGCTTGGCGAATGATTAGGCTCTTCCATTCATCGATAGCTCTAACTTGGTTACCTGCATTTTCCACTTCCCGTGATTAGATGATCACTCACCGCTCATGTCAAGTTGGTTGAGAGAAAGGTTTGGAAACCTTAGCAATGATCTCGCACAACTGGGAAACCTGCTTTTGAAGTTCAACTTTTTCTGCCTTCTCTTTGTCAAGCTTAAGGAATAAAGCATTTATCAGTGTCTGTGTGTCTTGCTTTAATCCTTCAGTAGTGGTTTGACCTATCGGCACTTTGGTCACTGTTATATCTATTGCCGTAAGCTCGCTCTTCTGCTTTCCTTCTGTCGGAACTGATACCTCAGTGAACTTTTGCCCTGATTCTTCAATAATCAACCTTGAAGTCACCTTAGCAACTTTAGGTCTTCTGTCTTTTCCGCCCAAACTCAGGAGCAACTGCAAGTCATGTTCCTCCAAGTTGATCTCCTCTCTAGCTTCCGGGACTGACTGTGAGGCCAACCACTTTGAGAAATTGCTTCTCGGAGAATGAGAAGTCATTGAATGCACCACCATCTCGTGCTCTGGTTCCTCTCCATCCGAAATTGCTACAGTGTTGTGACTGTCGTCTTCTGAATTGTCCAAAGACAATGCTCTTTCAAATTCTGCCATCTGCAACTTTAGCGTTTCTTCAAGAAGAGGTGAAGATCGGAGTGGCTGAGGAGAGAACACAAATGTTGTCGGATTCAACGGAGGAACGACAATATCTTCTGAGGTTTAAAGGCAGGTGAAGTGTTGTGAGTTGACGCTGGAGAAGTCGGAACTAGCACCATAGCCGTAGAAGTGACCTTTTCCTGTGTATGAGACTTCTTTTGCACTTTAAGATTTTCAGGCCTTCTGTTGCTTTCTCCCTCGTGCTTCCTTTTGATGGAGTCTCCTGCGCTGAGGTTGCCTGTGATCTGATTCATCAAAGCTTCATCAAGGCAATATCCCTTTGTAAGCAACCGTTCAAGGTATTGACCAGAACTGCAGCAGATCTTTCCTCGATCGTGTGGCAGCTACCAATGTTCTCCTGAAGAGTAGCTCTATCCCCTCCCATCTGGTGGTATGAGTCAAGTAACACAGGCCCATCGTCTATGAGATCCGCAGGTATCCGTGCTAATCCATAATCAAACACTTGCGCGTCGACAATCTGCTGAAGTCTTTCTTTCTGACTTCGTACTCGCTTCTGCACTTCATCCAGAAGTCTTCTAATGAAGGCACATGCGAGTACTCCTGGGAGATTGTTTTCCTTGCTACCCCATATGGATCGAAGTTCAACCGTGCTGGGAAGAACTCATGCTCACACTCAGAGAACATCTCAACTTCAATTCCTCTGGCTTTGTGAATGCTTTGACAGCTGTAATAGCCCATTGTGATCGGAAAGAAGCTTGTCGACTTGTGCTGCTTTGATTGTAGGTCATGCATCTCTACGAGCTTCTTGCACAACTCCATGATGACCAATTTGTCACGCTTGGATATCTGGGCAATTTGACTGGTTCTCTGAAAAGCCGGTACCCTGAGGTATGTAAAGTCTGCAAACTGGATGAAGATACAACCATGTTGGGATACAACTTCCCAAGCTTCCTTGCTCACCCTGTTGGTCTTCAGATCACTGTTCAACTTGCAAATGAATTCATAGAAGAATCCATCGTTGACCACCTTGTAATCTTTATTACATTTAGGCACAATCAGCTGCGGGTAGCACTCAAAAATAGGATCCTTCGAGAGTACGCCCGTCCTATCCAACTTGGAAAGATTCCTGCTGAAGGCTACCGCATATACCAAGTAGAAGTCATCTTGAAGTTGTATGTCCTCCTCACCCTTTGGAGCTGCTCACCGAGGTTGTCACTGATGATCTCTCGCCCAATTGATTATTGAATCTGCTTTGTTGATCTCAATGGTCCTGATGAAGGCATACATCCATGAGTGGAAGTTGTGAGTGTTAGCTTCTCCATTTATCCTGCATAGTAATTTGGTAATATCATCCACTTCCTACACCAGATTGGATCATGGAAGAGTCCTCGGGAACTTCGATGGAGATCTGGCTTCTTCATATACCTGTTGTTCATTATGCCCACACAGTCTACTTTGTGCTTCTCCCATCTGTTGTCGACGTCCAACATGCTGATTGTAGTCACCACCGGTCGTGTTGGAATCTTCAGACAATAATTGATAAATTGTGCGTCCACCCAAATTATTATCTTTCCCGCAGCATCCCAGATTGATCTGGATAGTGGATGATACGACCTTGCACATTCCATGATGAATTCGAACCGAGTTGATTTGGGAATCTGAAGCTCAAATGATTCCACTGCTCTTTATTGCCCGCATGAGAGATGTCTTTCCAGCCCTGGATCTGTCAATCAATTCGGAGAGGGGTTCGGGCCTAGATCCGTATCACCAATATCAGCAAATCTAGAAGCAATGCATGGTTCCACTGATCCTTCTCTTTCATCCCGCTTTATCATGGTCGAAGCAATCTTTGTCTGAGCAACTCTTTTTCTTTTTATTCTCCGAATTCTTTGCAATTGGTGCAGATCTGAGAATTTCTTCAGATTCGGAAGATATATTCAATGCATCTGACATTGATTTGAGCTCCTTTCACTTATATAAGCACATGTAATGAATACCTGCAATTAATCACAGAAAAATGGAATCCAGAGCATGAACACTTGATTTTTATCACAAAAATCTGCATATAAAGCTTCGTTGCCCTAAAATTTGAGGCTTTGCTTGCATGCAAAGCAAACATAAATATTTTCAACTTCACCTGGGCACCTGTACCAATATGCAGATAATTAACCAAGCTTAAATCAAGCTCCTCCAATCCTAGGCGCCAAACTTTGAAGCTTTCTGGCAATGAAAAACACTTCTTTATGCAAAAATCCTCCTCCCTTTGGGCGCCAAAACTGTCCGGGCTGCACTCTCTTAGAAAAAATTAACTATTCCATCACTATGGCAGCCCATGCTTATATAACTCTCAACATTCTATATTTAATAATTGTCTCTCCTATTCCTGACAATTAATTAATAAATAAACATGCTTATTCCTTCAACTTGGGCGCCTAAATTTGCATGCTCATGGCTGCCATTAAATAAATTAATTTAATTTATTTTTAGCCTTCTTTCACTTCACATCATGCATTGACTTTCCATCATCCCTGGCGCCAAAATTAGGAAGGAAAACTATTAATAAATTGCATTAGAGTTATTATTTAATGCCCAAAGGGGTCGCACTTTTTAGCATGGGTGATTTCTAAATTTAAGAAGTCAACTTTGATGGGATTATTCACCCTGCACTTTGCAGCTCCAAAAATCCCTTCATTCACTTAAGCTATTTGACTTCCATAATGAGAATTTTTACCCTGCAAGGCAGGTAATAAATTCCCGTCGGTGCTTTAAGTGATTTTTCTTTATTTTACAATGGGAATTTTTACCCTGCAAGGTAGGTAAGAAATTCCCGCCTACTTGCCGCCTCTAATTTTCCCATCGCAGCTTAAGTGACTTTGACTTCATGGGAATTTTCACCCTGCAAGGCAGATAATAAATTCCCACCTGCCTGCTGCTACCAAAAATCCCACTGCAACTTAAACCTATTCATTCTCAAAAAGTGCGACTTGCTTGGGAGAGGCTTTTTGTGCATGACTTCGTCTTTTTACCCAGAAGCTGGCTTCTTGAGGCTGATTCCTTCTAGTATGGCGGCCGTAGATGTTCTCCAATGTTTCGCAATAAAATAGGTATCTTGGTGAAAGAATTGACTTAGGGAATTTCACGAGAAACAAAGGAGAAAAACAGAGAAAAACGAAAAAGAAATAAATAAAAACAAAAAACATTGCCAGAAGTCACAGACAGCCCAGGATTCATTCCTGATGAAAACCCTGTTGATATATGTGAATATTGACATGTAAAACCTCAACAGGGTTCAACTGGAGCACAATTTACTTCAAACAGGGCACTATTTATTTAATAAATTATTAAATAAAAATTTCCCGCAGACAAAACTTGGTGGAGGGATAAAACGAGTTTGGGCATCTGGGTATTTGTCGAAATTGACTCATATGATTCATTGGGACTATCTTAACGTGTAATGTCCCTCTTTCTCGAATAGTTCGGTCGAAGACATTTTGCCCGTTTTGTCTACCCGGCGGCCAAAGGGTGTTTTCAAGGGTGACTCCGGTTTATTAATTTTATTGTATTGTGCTCAAAATAAAGTAAAATATCATTAAAGCACATAATTAATTAATAGACTGTTTAAGTGACTTTGACTTAGGAAAGTGCATTTAAATAAATTAATAAATTATTTAATGTGCCTTCCTAGGCAAAAAATGCGACTTGCCTTGGGGAAGGGTCAAATAAGCCAAAAATGCGACTTGCTTGAGAAGGAAATAATTAATTAAAAATTAATTATGTTGATTTGGGAAAAGTGCGACTTGCATCTTTGGGGGTTTTTGGCTATAAGGGAAAAATGCGACTTGGGTAAAGGCATTCCAGATTATTATTATTTTCTCCCGGCAGTTAGCTTTGAGCTTTTGCAGACAAAATCCAAGGACGGAAACCCTCTGGATTATTCCTCTTGTGGACGGAAACCCCAGGAGCAGTGAGAGGAGTTCCTATTCAGGGATCTTCATTGTATTCACAGGTTTTTATCATTTCAACAGTTTGAAAGAGAAATAAATTGCAGTAGTGGGCATACAAACTTCTTCTAGAGTGGGGCGACTTATTCTACAATTGTTTTATGTAGTATTTGAGGTATTTTTCATGCTAGATAATTATTGTAATTTCCAACATCAGTTATATATCAAATCGATTTGGTTTGAATCATTTACAGTGGGTTTTGGACAATCTTTATTATCAATCTATCTGCAGATTTATAAATGTATTGTCGTAATATTTAGCATAAAAAATCATTATTAAATACATAAATCTGCATGTTAAACCCTAGGTGCCTTTTTGTATTCACCCGGTTTGCGGGGTTTGTTTTATTTAATTTATCTATGCAGTTTTAGTATGGTGTTCTATGGATTCTTTTGATGTTATCAGTTCAGATTTGAGCTAGAGTAATATATATATATATATAAAAAAGTATTCGGGCAAAAAGAGGTTTGAGATCTTTCGGTGGTATCGGAGCGGTGTATCCTCCCGGCTGTGTGGGAAGGAAGCGAGAGAGTGTATTAAAACAAAATCAGCTTTAAATGCAAAGCACGAGAGAGGACGGTCCACACAGATACTACACCCGCAAACGGGAATGACTTGAAGCTTGTATTTTAGGTGGCGAGAATGGAATATTTTTGTTGGCTAGATTTTCTGCATAGCACAAAACCTAGGCGATCATGAGATAAATCTCTCTCATTTAACCGGTGAGGCTCCGTGTAAGATTTGTCAATAAAAATGTGTTATTATCTATCGGGGTTTTACTTTAACCACTTAGTTCATGAACCATAACTAAGAAGTTCTCGCCGCATGATAAGCAAATCGTTCGAAAAGGAAGTATTTTATAGAAGGAAATAAAGGAAATACAGAGAAGAAAAGGGGAAGATGTGCATCCCAATTAGTAGATAGTAGAGCTAATTGCATGCACATAGAAGAAACTTAATAGATATGAACACACACAATTATAAAACAAATGCAGCTCTAGATCTAGATCTAAAATAACACAACACGCTTTATCAAGAGATCTAAGATTCAAAGCAAGAAACACAAGTACATCGTGACACAAAGTTCTCCTAAAAACTTATCCTTTGTATTCCTTTGCTCCAAGTTGCTCTCGAGGTTCGGACAAATCTAGAACACAAGATTGTTGCTTACAAATTCGATCGATCGGTAACCGGAGGTTCTTCTCCTACTTATAGGATGTAGGAGGGAAAGTACAAATGGAAAACTCAAACTGAATTGAAACATAAACAAGTAAAGATGACATTTGGCAATCATCCTCAACTATCTTCTCCTTAAGTGACACATGTATCACTTAACTAATAGAATGGTTCCACATGACTTTAAGTAATGGTTGCAAAACCAATAACTTAGAAGTTTTACAATTTCATCCGGGAACATAGAAAATAGAAGTCATGCCAACTGTAATGTTTATGTCTTTTTCTTGTTTTGATATCGGATATACTTGTCGAACATGTAATTCAACATCTTTCCATCTGTTTTAGCCACTGCTTCTTTCTCTGTCCTGAACTGCAACAACCCTTCATTCAACACTTTGATGCACGCTTCCACATCTTCCAAATTCGGCCCAAACCTCGCAATGTCTGCCTACAGCGCCACCAGTCTACTGATAGAATTCATCGTGAAAGGCTTGGTAGCTTTATCAATTCTCTTTTGTATCATTAGAAGAGATCCTTCTAGGGAATTAGGCACCTTAGTTGAGACGATCCGCACGTATGAAGTGACATTCCCGTCCACTCTCTCCTCAGTGAAAGAAATGACACTGTCTGGTAAATCTGATGTCCTACTCTCAAGTGCCTGCATCCTCTTCAACAAAACTCTGCAGATTTCCAAACGGAAAGATACTGCAAACTCTAGCTGCTTCCCCTTCTCGACCGATCCGTCTGTACAATCATTCCCGATCAATACATCTCCGTGACTTGATCTCTCAAATAAAATACTCAGGTTACTCTCTGCAACTGTATTCATGCCTTCTATGTTTGCCATCAGTTGCTTCAGTTGATTTGTTGCATCATCCATAACCTTTAGGCGGGCTGACACTTCTCCAAGTTGTACAGAAGCTTGACGAATAATCAAATCCTTCCATTCGTCAATAGCCTTTACTTGATTGCTTGCGTCCTCCATTTCCTACATAAGATGATCACTCACCTGCTCTGAAATGGGCTGAATGGAAGGTTTAGCAACCTTGGCTATGATCTCACATAATTGAGATACTTGCTTCTGCAGCTCTTCTTTCTCCGCCTTTTCACTGTCAAGCCTAAGGAATAAAGCATCCATCAATGTCTGCGTGTCCTGCTTCAATCCTTCAGTGGTGGCTTGACCGAGGGGTACTTTGGTCACTGTCACATCTTCTGCCGTGAGCTCCTCCTCAATCTTTCTTTTTGCTGAATTGATATCTCAAAGCAAACTTCTCTCCCGAATCCTCGATGATCAACCTAGAAGTTGCTTTGGCAACTTTAGGCCTTCTGTCTTTTCGCTCGATTCGGAGTAGGCTGTAAGTTGTGCTCCTCTAAGTTCATCTCCATTCTCACTTCGGAACCAACCTGTGAAGCCAACCATTCCGAGAAGTTACTTCTGGAGAATGAGAAGTCGGCCGAGTGTACTACTATCTTCCGCTCAACATCTTCTCCATCGTAAAGTGCCACAGAGTGTTATGGCTGCCATCTTCAATCATCCAAGGACAAAGCCCTTTTGAATTCCGCCATCTGCAGCCTTGAATGTATCCTTTGGAACAGCGCGAGGGGAGAAGATGAATGTCGCCGATTCGGTGGAGGCATGGAAGCATCCTGTTCTTTGCAGGTGCAATAGTTGGTGAAGTACTCGGGTGCTTGGAGAAACCGGAGTTAAAGTCATGGTCGTAGAAGTGATCCTCTCCTTGGATTGAGTTCAACTTCTCGACTTTCCTCTCGCCGCTTTCTCCTCCATGCTTTCGCAGGGAATCTCCTACGCATTGAAGTTGCCGTGACTTGATTCATCGATGCTTCATCAAGGCAATATCCCTTCGTCAAGAACTCGGTTTGAAGTATTCACCAACACACTCTCGACCTTTCTTGAATTGTGTTGCATGACCTCCTATGTTATTCTCGCAAAGATGGCTTTATCTCCTCCCATTTGATGGTAAGTGTCAAGTACCACATTCCCATCATCTTTAAGATCCGCAGGTATCCGCGCTAGTCCAAAGTCGAACACTTGCTTTGCTGATAGCCTGCTAAAATCTCTCTTTCTAACCTCGTACTCACTTTTGCACTTCATCCAGAAATCTTCTAATGAAGGCACATGTGCATACTCCTGGGAGATTGTCTTCCTGATTACTCCAAATGGATCGAAGTTCAGCCAGTGTGAGGAAGAACTCTTGCTCATACTCGGATAACAATTGCGCTCCATTCCCGAGCTCTATGAATACTAATGCACTGTAATATCCCACAAAGTGATTGGGAAGAAGCCCGTAGACTTGAGTACGCTTTGATCAAAGGTCGTGTAACTCCACAAGTTACCTGCTCAGCTCCATGGCGATCAATCTATCACTCGGATACCTAGGCATCTTTATTGGTTCTCCAGAAAAGCCCGTAACCTTGAGGTATGTGAAATCTGCAAATTGAATGAATAGACTGCCAATCTTTGACACAGCTTCCCACGCTTCGCTTACCCCTGTGTTGGCCTTAAAGTCTTTATCTAACTGCGGATGAAATCATAGAAGAATTCATCGTTGATCACTTTGAAGTCTTTCTCGCATGTAGGTGCAGTAAGCTACGGGTAGCACTCGAAAATGGGGTCCTTAGAAAGAACACCACATCTATCCAGCTTGGAAAAGACGGCTTGTGAAGCTGCAACATACACCAAGTATGAAGTCATTTTGAAGTTGAAAGTACGCTTCACGCCCGGAGTTGCTCACCGATGTTGTTGCTAATAATTTCCGACTAATTGATTATAGAATCAACCTTGTTGATTTCAATGGTCCTGATGAAAGCATACATCCATGTACGGAAAGTGTAGGCATTTGCTTCGCCATTCATCCTGCATAGCAATTTGACGACATCATCTACCTCCTGCACCAAATTGGACCGCGGAAGAGTTCTCAGGAACTTTAAAGGAGATCTAGGCTTCTTCATGTATCGGCTATTCATTATGCTCATACAATCAACTCTATGCTTCTCCCATCTATTGTCAGCATCCTGAAGGCTAATGGAAGTCACCACCTTTCACACTAGAATCTTCAAACAATAATTGATGAACTCTGTCCAAACGAATTATTGTCTTTCCCAAGCATCACTTACCGATCCGGATGAAGGATGGTAAGATCTAGCGCACTCCATAACAAATTCTCGCAATCGGGCTGACATGGAAAAGCTACAAAATTCGGATAATTCCTTCCGCTTTTAACCGCACGCATGAGTGAAGTTTTTCCCGCTTTGGATCTATCAATCAAATCGGCAAGAGGTTCTGTGCCTATATCTCGTGTCTCCTATGTCTCAGTTTGGAAGCGATGCATGACTCCATCGTGCTTTCTTTTTCATCTCTCTTACCACGGCTTCGTCTATATTTCTCTCAATGATTCTTTTCTTCTTACTTGGCCGGATTTCTTCAAAATTGGTGCAAATCTGACAATTCTTGATTCGAGAGCATATATGCAATGTATTGGACATTGATAAAAGCTCATTTTCCTTTCAGAAAGCACTTGTAATGAATTCCTGCAATTTATTCAGACAAAAATGGCCACCAGAGCATGAATAGTGAATTTTAATTGTAAAAATCTGCACTTTTCAAGCCCGCTGCCCCAAAAATTGGTGTTTAATTTGCACATAAAGAGAGCATGAATCCTTTCAACAACACCTGAGCTCCTGTAACACCTATGCAAACAATTATGCAGACAAAGATCAACCTCCTTCAAAGCATGCGCCAAATCTAGAAGCTTTTAGCCTTGTTGCCACCTTGCCTGAGCAAAATCCTTCTTCAAATGGGGGCGCACTTTTCCTCTTGGCTGCAATTCTTTACCTGTGAATCAAATAATTCACCCATATGGCTGCCCATGCTTATATAACCTTCACAATTCTATAATTAATAATTGCCCTAATAATTAAAGGCAATTAATTAATTGAAAATCATGTTCTTCTCTTTTAAAAATAGCATGTTTAAGGACAGCCATCCAATAAATTAAATTAATCCAATTTAAACCTTCACACATCACTTCACTTTGAAGCTTCACAAAGGTGTCTTGACCATAGCCATGAAAATAGAAATTAATTTAATGTTTTAATGCCTTTAAAATCATTAAATAATTCCCAAATGGGGCGCACTTTTTGAGAGGAAGGGGGCAGCCACTAAATAAATTAAATTTAATGCATTTAATCTATTTCTTTTATTCCAATTTTGACTTGTTGACTTCCTCCAAGCTTGGCGCACTTTTTGAAAGGATAGATTAATTAAAATAATCACTTAAAGGCTGCCATCATCTCACCAAAGGGGCGACTTTTTGCACATATAATTCTATTTTTAAGAATTTTTCCACAATGGGATTTTTACCTGCAAGGCGAGCACTAAAATCCCATGATCCATTTAATTTATTTGACTTTGACGATGGGATTATTTACCTGCAAAGTGTGCACTAAAATCCCATGATTTCACTTAAGTCACTTTCCTTTTATTTTATCATGGGAATTTTTACCCTGCAAGGCAGGCAATAAATTCCCACCTGCCTGCAACCTCTATTTTTCCCACTACAACTTAAGTGAATTTTATAACACGGGAAAAAGTACCTTGCTAGGCAGGTACAAAATTCCCATCCTGCTGCGGCTTCTATTTTTCCCATTGCAACTTAAATCCTTTGTTTTCCAAAAATGCGCCCATCCCCGCAGGGGCTTTTCCGTGCACGACTTCGCTTTTTCCTAGTGATCCAGACCTCCAATGGTGACTTCCTCCGGGCATAATGTGCGTATATGTTTTCCAACTGCTCCAGGCCAAAAATTGGGCTTACCCGGCAAAGGAATTGTTCTAGAGAAATTTCACAGAAAATGAAACGGGACAACACAAAAACACGAAAAATTGTCAAAAGTTACAAATAAAGCCCAAAACTTATTCCAAGTTAAAACCCTTTTGGTACATAAGAGTAATGACATATTCGATCATAACAGAGTTAAAGCGGGCAAAACTTGACCTCATACGGGGCTCAAAATAATTAAATACAAATTTTCCGAAGACAAATCCTGACGAGAATATAACAACTTTGGGCATCTAGGTATTTGGCGGAAAAGGCTAATATGACTCTTTGAGAATATCTTGTGCAATCAAGAACTTTCGTGCAATAAAAACACAAAACAACCCATTATTTTAAAAGTACGAAATTCTTTTGGATAGGGTAGTCACAAATTTCGGGATGAAATTTGGGTGACACCAATTTTGGTGACAGACAAAAGAGTCCTCGACAGAACATGCAGATCCGACAGGATTTCATTCGGGACATGGCACCACTCGGGGCGCTTATTACAAACTATGGAGCGCATGGGCACTACTCTTGACAGGCCGGTTGGCACTAGATACGCCGTGAGACAGGCACGGCAGAGGGATAGATCCATATCGGTTGCCGGTGGTTACAAGAGGATCACTACAAATCACCTTGAGCTTGGGAGTGTTAGGGGATTGCCACGCCGTGAGCGGAGGCATACTCATACGAGATGAGCGAGACACACTCATACGGATGAGAGGAGACCTACGCGGGTCGCAGATAGGCCTATGCAGGCCTAACTTCTGCCTAGAGATGACCCACCGGAGATTGAGGGACGCCGGAAGAAGTAGCTTTTCCGGATACTATTATGGCGATCGGTGATGAGTGGAGGAGTTTGACGACATGTGAAGGATGTATTTCCCCTCCCCGATGTGTGCTCGGAGGAGAGATAGCATGAGGGCTGGACGGGACAGGATAGGAGGCCTAGAGCGCGTTTCTCTTGGAAATAGGGATTTGCAGCGAGTTACCAATAAGGTAACCCTCTCCACTTTGATGGTAGTGGAAAGATCGGTGCTGGGCTTGGATTCGCAAGCTCGACACCTATCTTACCCTCAAACCCATGAGGGAGCGGGAGGCCATACAGATTATTACATTACACCTTGAGGGGTGTCTTATGATTGGTGGCACCATGGGTTAGTTACACAGGTCATGAGCTTCTCTACATCATACGGGATTTCAGCAAGAGGTTGATTGTGAGATTTGATCGCAAGGATGTGGAGCTATATTACAAGGACTTGGCACAACTCCGACATAGTGGACACGTTGATTCATACATCAACGAGTTTCAGCGTATAGCAATTATGGTTATAGAGATGCCCGAGAAGAGGTCAGGTGATGTTATTTATAGAGGGCCTTCATGACAGGATGAGAGGATTGGTCAAGGCTCTTAAGCCTAGGACATTGCATGATGCCATCCAGACGGCATTGGACTTGGACACATCCCCCACTTCCTATCAGCCCAATAAGAAGTTTCCCACGAGCTCCAGGCCATTTCAGCGCTCTACCGTTCCGCAGAAGAGTGTGCCACCTCCTAAGGTGGATCAGGAGACTCGTAATGAGTTGAGGAAGAAGCTTTGCTTTCATTGCAAAGATCATTGGGAGCCTGGACATTGATGCCTTAGTAAAGGCAAGGTGCATCTCATCGAGGTGATTTCAAATGGGGATGATGATCATTCTCCGGATCACGATCAAGGATGAGGGCAGTGGCCATGATGCACACGGGGAGCAGCCCCAAGTAGAGCTCGGCGAGAGTGATGCATTGGATTCATCCGATGTCACTATTGCTACACTCTTAGGAGTTCCTAGGTACCATCCCTTTCGGCTGAAGGGAGTGCTTAAGGGACAGCGGATTGTTTGTTTGGTTGACAATGGAGCTACACACAACTTCATTAATGAGGGGTTGGTTGTGAAGCGAGGATTACAGGTTGAGGAATTTGAGGGATTTAGTGTACGGGTAGTAGATGGATTTGCTATTAGTTGCACTAAGAGGATTCCACGGCTTAGTATTCAGATGGGGGACTACACATTGACCGATGACTTCTATGTTATTGGACTTGGTGAGATTGATACAATATTGGGTATTCAGTGGTTACAGTCCCTTGGCAGATATGTGCAGGATTTCCAAAGGATGGAGTTGGAGTTTATGGTGGATAAGAAGAAGATTGTGCTTTGGGCTCTTTCTGACGGTGGGCCTAGAGTTGTTTCAGCACGCAGGATGGAGTCTATAGTCAGACATGGAGAGGTTGCATGGGCAGCCCAGTGTTTCATTTCATCCAAATCTTCTTCAGACAGTGAGCAGCCTTTTCATATTGACATCCAGTCCATACTGGATAAGCACAACCCATTGTTTGGTGACATTCCTCTAGGTAGACCACCATATGGAGAGGTGTATGTTGTGTATGTATCTGAAATGAATTAAATGCAATATTTTAATTCCACCCATTGTACCGTGCAAATCTGATCCAAACCTCTCATTTGGTATCAGGGCTATGTGAGATCCTCTTGTCCAAGATGCAGTTTCAATGATTTTAAGTTCATAACCATTGTTATGTTTTCTTCTAGTGCTTCACAACATGAGAGCCTGTAAAAGTTTCTTTTCCGTAGTGAATAATCAATGCAGATCTGAGATCCACGTGCAAGCTTCTCCAATACAAGTTCAGTCCAAATCAACTTGTGCACCAAACATCAGTGCATCCGCTCATTATGCGCTTCAAACTCGTTTTGTCTCAGGGTCAACACAAAGTTATCTACGGAATTTTGATCTGGCACTTGCATTCACTTCCACGAGTGTTGTTTAAATGCCTTAGCATTTTGTTTTTATTATTGCATGGTCTTTGTTCAACATACCACCTGCGCCAACAGTTTGCAGTGTTGTGCATGATTTTAAAGACTGAGTATTCTATGGTACTTCGATGTTTGGAATTAAAACTCATGACAGTTTTGTGCTTGTGGCAATCACATGGGTTTAAACTTTACAGTCATATCCAACACAGTCATTGATCCATTCATTTAGGTGTTTTGCAACGACAACTCTTTGTATTTGATTGACTGCATTTTACCTTGCTTTGGGTCTTTCAAACGTTGATTAATTGCATAGAAATCTTCTTCAACTCAGCTTTGCATTCTGGAGTTCTCCACCTAGCTTCAAGTTTGAGTTATTTGTGACTCAATTTTGAGTTTCTCTGTCAATTTTGACTTTAGTGTATCAAGAGTAGATTAAATTTCACATAGTTTTGTTTTTATTTTATTTTGGTCAAAATGTTACAAGTTGTTTGTCATCAGTTTAATAAAGTGTTAATAAGTCTTGGTATTGTCATAGTATTGCTTGTCTATTAATTTATTTCCCCATATAGGTTATTGTGTCAACACCGAAATTTATATAGTCTACATAGAGTCATTTCGAGTGTCATGTTATTATAGTCTCTAAGTTTAATTGAAGAGTCTATAGTTTATCCCAAGTATAGAGGCACTATAAAAGCGTCAATATTGTCATGTCATTGTAAAATTAGACAATACAAAAGTGTTAATTTTTGTCTATGTCAAGTTAATTAGTTGTCTTGCCATCATTATCAATTTGTTCAAAATTGTCAAGTCAAACAAATTGAGTCTTGTTGTCAATTTTTTTGAGTCGGTCATAGTGTCAATGTCAGAAATCAATTTTTGTTGCCTTCAAGTGTTGTAAAAGAGTTATTCTTAAAAAATATTATGTGATGCGGTTATAGTCTTCAAAAATATTGTGTGACACGGTTATCAATATTTACGTCATTTGTCGAGTGAGTATTGTCGTAGTCATAAGTCATTGTCAAATTTGTAAAACTAAAAAAATTGCCTCATGGACGCATTTTCAGTGTTACCAAACATCCAAAAATAAAGGATTTCACATTGTGGGGGGGAATAATAAAAATGTGGAAATCATTGAGTGTCATGATCACATTACGCTGAGTTAGCAACGTAGCACTGGAGGAAGGAGGCACAGGTGGTTGGAGGTTGATCAATGACCTCTTGTCAGTCACCAACAATGGGGCCGCACGTAACATTGGTGACATTTGTGTGCTTTATTTTCAGTTGTGTGTTTGCTATGGTATGCTTCATTCTTCAAAACCTGTATTTGTTCATGATTAGTTTGCAAAGGTCTTCCTGTGTTCAAATTGGTAATAAGTGAGCAAAGTGATTCCTATATACTTCCTTGATGTAATAACATAGTGAAGAACATAAAGCAAAGTGAAATGCAACATCATGATACTTGAAGAGGTTAAACAAACATATGTGTTCTTGTTCATACCTAGGTTTGTGGTAAACCTTTGTAAAACTATTGAAGGTTGTGGAGATTGTTCCTACTTGAGTTCCCATATTGATTAGGTTAGATGTGTTTCCTACAATGATTGGTTGCCAAGTAGGTGGTTCTGTGACGTGTTCCCACACTAGATCGGTCAAATGTGTTCCTTGCAGTGTATGGTTGATAAGAAGTTGATATGTCCTTTCTTCTACCTTCAGTTCAAGAGTGTGTCAAGATCATGGGCGAATAGAGGCAGGCAAGTGCGTAAGAAGTGTGACGATGTTTTCTACCATGTTCGCACTAAGGGGGGGAATGTTAGGAAACTATATGATTAGTGCTAACATTATTTATGTTGGGTGAATAATATAAGTGTTTGTAAATGAGTTATAATAACTCCTCATATGGTGAGCAAGGAAACATTGTAATGCGAATACTTACATAAGTAAATTATTCACTAGGTGTTATATTGGGTTAGTCATTACGTTTTTATTTTCTTAGTTTATATGTGAAGTTGTTAATAAACAACTCACGTATATAGGAAAATGTGAGATATTTGTGGGATGGGTAGTTGAGGTGATTTCCTAGATTCTAGGGATGTAAAAGCCTGTATATATGGAGAGGTGTATGTTGTGTATATATCCAAAATGAATTAAATGCAATATTATTATTCCATTCATTGTATTGTGCAAATCTTGTCCAAACCTCTCACAAGAAACTCTGATACGAAGACCAAAATTATTGGAACAAACTGGTGCTGGGTCCTTTCTTATCCTACTTATCTTGCAACATCTGCAGTTGTGGTTGGACAGATGGGAGTGGTACATTTTGAAATGGAATTGAAGATATTGATTAATTCATGCTCTATTCGGGGGCTTGAAAAGTTCTTTTAGTTTCAGCATGACAACTTTTCTTTCAGATGTTAAATATTCAATTCCTCGAGCATAGTCTAGACTCTAGATTGTAGTACAAAATGATCCTTCCTGACAGATGGGTTTGTACATCACGTTTTTTCTTCTCATAATTTGATTTAGAGATGCTTTGAGCAGAGTTTTGTTTTTGATTTCACTTGTGCTAGTACGAGAGTTACTGAAAACCAGACTTTTTCTAGCATCCAGTCATTTGAACAAAACATTTGATTTGAATTATTTGTGGACTTTTGATCACTATATTTTATCCAAATTCATAGTTTTTGTCCCAGAGTAAGCTGTTTGTTAAGTGTGTGTTTTGAATGGTTTCTGTGGTCTGATATTTATACACACTGCTCTCATGGTTTTTATGTATGGAGAGATCACTTGCTTCCTAATATATCTCACTTTTGTTGTATCTTTTTGGAGGGATGGGAGCATTGTGCGGTATGTTTCAGAACCAAATGACAAGAATGAATTCCTGCAGAGCTTAGAAGAGGAAAAAGATGGGACCGACAATGGCAGTATGAAAGCTGGGGCTTCCTACAGCGAAAATGGCACAAAGGACAGAGCACGCATTGAGTGTTTGGAAAATGGAGTTCAGTACTGGACAGATTATTCTAAAGTACAATTTCATCCCTTGAGCTTGTATGAGATACAAGGCTTGTGGAAAGATATCACACCTTTCAATAACTTTGGAAATGGAAGAGGAATTCTTACAGAGAATTCACAAGCAGAAGTACTAAGTGACAGGCTACGTTTCTTTGTTGAAGAGTGTGATCATATTCAGGTGATTAGTTCATGTGAAACCCCGTGGACAGAAAAGGATGGTATTTCAATATGCATAGTTGACATGGTACTGCTAATAAGATCCAATGTAAACTAGGGTCCAAATTTGATTCAAATAATATATTGTCCTTTTTTTAGATATGTTTGTGATATTGTATAGAAGGGCCCAAATGATAAATGTTAAGCATTCATTCAGGATGGGAATTATAATTATTTATGTATATTTAGAATGTCATACTGCCTTTACCAAGCTTCTTTTAATGGGTTCAAGCAGAAGATTTTGGAAACCAATATCAGAAAATTGAAATGTCGTACAAAACAGATGCACAAGAAAGTAGAGGGAGGAAAAACTGCTAGCTGAAGGCAACAAGACTATATATATTTATATATATCTTAACTTAAATCAAAACAGAGTTGCATACAAATATGGATCTGGATATGGATACCATATTAGATACGAATACAGCTAGATTTTAAGCCTCCTGATATAGATATGGCATGTGTGTGTGTATAAGATTTAGAATATTATAATAATCTAGATTATAAATTAAATAATTATCAATTTTAAATGCTTATGATGCACAAATGAGCCAAGCGACCCCTCTTTATACCTTCTTGTGGCGCCAAAACCAATTAGAATGCTTCAAACTAGGAGCAACATCATAAGGATACTTCTCTTCTATTTTTCCTTTGGCTCTTCATCTTGTTAACCCAACCGACCTGACTTTATATGAAAACTACTAAAAAAGAATGCAATGCTCACAAAAATAACTGAAAAACAGGACAGTTACTTCCCTTGCTCACTTCCTTCTTGCCCACGGGAAGTGGAATGGGCTCAAGGTCTCCCAATTGAACTAGTTTGGAAAAGGGGACATTACTTTTGAAAAATTGTACTGACTATCATTTTTTGAGAAATTGTGTTCACTGTCATTTTTTTCTTTTGAAGCACCTTTAGAGTATCAAAAGCTTGGGTTGATGGGCTGTAGTGTGCATCTCAATTTACTATGCTAAGGATGCTTTCAATTATATTTTGTTTCGTGGTTATGCACTTTATTTTATCAGATTGGAATTTTTTTTTGGAAAAAATTCACCCTTTATGTTAAAGTAAAAAATGAATTACATACTCTACCATGCCAGGCATGGAAACTATTAGCCATATCCTTAGCACTATAAACAAAAACAACAAAATGAATAATCATTAAGAAGAGTCAAGGTTTATGATTTTCCTGATTTCTTCTTGAATCTTTGTTGGCCACTAGAGAGGAGGTGACCCGTAGCAAAATATGTCCTTGTTGTCAAGAGCCCAATTTGCCAATCCATCAACAACTTTGTTATTATGTCTTGGAATGTGGGTGAACTGAATTTCTTGAACCTTTTGCTGAAGAGTTCTTATTTGACAAACTTCCTTAGCAATTCTCCATTGCGGAGGATGACCATTCCTAGAATCACTCAATAAGTTCATCATGATTCTGGAGTCTGATTGGATTTTGATCTTTCGCCATCCAATTTTAATAGCCTCTTGTATTCCTCTACGAATAGCTTTAATTTCAGCCATGTTATTGGTAGAGGTTCCCAAGTTTTCAGCAAATAGGAAATGAATTTCTCCATCTCTATTACGTCCAATCCCTCCCATGGCTGATTTGCCAAGATTACCCCTAGAAGCTCCATCTGTATTTATCACCCCATCAAAAGTTGTTCCCTCTTGCACTAGAGTAGCTTGAACAATTATCTTTTTCTTATTCATTTGGAAGCGTGGCTTGGTAGCTTCCTTGGGATCCAAAGATAGCTGCCGGAAGATATGCTCCCATTCTTGAGAGGGTTGATCAGGCAAAGAGATCCTATGTTTGAGGCTCTCTGTCATGTTGCTTTTTATCTTTTCCCAAACATATATTCTTTCTCTGCTATTTTGGCGAAATATTCTATAATTCCTCTCTTTCCATGTATTCCAAGAGGAGTAAAGAAATTCCACTCCACACTGCTGGGATCAAATTTTGTCCTGTGGGAATTGCTTTCTTCCAAGTATCATTAATCTGAGCCAGGGACTCCAAACTATTCCATTGAAGTTGCATCAACCGTGTCAAATGTATCCATAATTGAGAAACCCATGGGCATTGAAAGAAAAGATGATCCAAAGTTTCTTCATCTTGAGTACAAAGAACACATCTAAAAGGTCCTCTAAAACCTCTTTTTTTGAGCCTATCTCCAGTTAAAAGCCTTCTGTGAATGATAAGCCAAAGAAAGAAACTTACCTTAGGCCATATCTCAGGCTGCCAGATTCGCTGAAACAAGGCTTTTTGAGGATGAGTACAACTAGTAATGAGGGAAACATATCCAGAAGCTACATCATATTTCCCTGAGGAGCTGCCTCCCCATCCAAGTTCATCAGGGTCCTCTGACAGTAGAAGAGGTCTTTCTGCCAGAGTTTTGGTAAGCAAAGTCTGATCCTCTTGCTCAATCCTCATAGGCCAATCCTTAATAGGTTTCCACTGTGTCTCCAAACCCCATCCAAGTTCATCAGGGTCCTCTGACAGTATAAGAGGTTATTCTGCCAGAGCTTTGGTAAGCAAAGTCTGATCCTCTTGCTCAATCCTCATAGGCCAATCCTTAATAGGTTTCCACTGTGTCTCCATACCCCAAGGCTGAATATTTGTCTGTAAGTAATGATGTATCTTAATCCATCCCTTGGCTTGCATTTGTTCCTTAATAGGATGAAGTTGAGGGAAGATAGTTAAAATGGGGAATGCCCTTCCCATGAATCCGTCCAAAATTTGGCTGACTGACCATTATGAACAATCCAGAACAGCTTGTAATTACATTTGCATATATATATTTATGCATTTACATTCGATTTTCTTCTTGACTTGCTTCTTGCAGTATTCAAGTCGTTGCCAATTATATTTGCAGAAACTTTATCTTTTTTGTTTTTATTTTCTAGTTAATCTTTCTGGTCACATATTTACCTCATGATGGTCAATGTTTCTACAGTTTTTTACTGCAGGACTAAAGAATTATAGGGTTTCCTCATTTATGATTTATGAAATGCAAACCTTTGATTCATGAAAACTAAACCATTACCTTGACTTATGGCTTGTGGTTCACAAAATTCGTCAAAGACTGCAAATTTCTATACCGTGTGACATTCATAGCTGAAATATGTACAGTTTTTTTACTACACTTACATGGGCGCACATATTTACACAGCCCTAAAAAAACTTGGGAATGATGTTGTTTAGGGATAGGACGTTATTGAAAAATGTTCTTGTTAACGTATTGCTTGTAATGCTTGGTCATGAATTTGACTTCTGACATAAGCTTTTTTATTGTAATATTCTAGATATAAATGGATTTGGTGTAGATGGCATGAGTTTAATGCTTATGTAGGGTCTAATAGATAGGTATTTCAATGCAGGAGCATCATCTTGTGCATATTTAATTTTGGTTTTCATTCTCATTTTTGGTTTGTGTGAGGCATTAGTGGGCTTGTTAGGTGTTTCTAGGGTGATCCATAGTTTCCTTGAAGCCTCCATGAGTAACTTTTAGCTCCTAATGTATTTCCCTCCAAAATGGAGTCTTTGTAAATTTGAATTTCTAAGTCTTCATGAAAAGGTCTATTGTGAAATGCAAAGGTTATTATTATTGTAAAAGGTCATTTTAAGACCTCATGAGAGAAAATAAGGTGTTCAACCTTGGGTGAAAAGAAGTCATGACCTATGGTCACCTTTAACCATGCTTGGTCACCTTAGGGTGAGTTTTGTAATCAACTTTTGTTATGTTAAAAAGAGAATTCGAATGAAAAATAGTTAGAAATGGAAAAGGGAGCTTTGGAAGTGGAGAGCACGCTGTTGAAAGAGCCAAGAGGCTCAGTGAATCTGTGTATTGTAAGAAAGAACCCAATAATTCAGATTTCCATTCATTGAAAACTGTGTTTTGTTTGCAAATTGGTTAGAACTGTGTTTATGAAACTTGTATAGTTTATGCATAATAAGATTATGTGAAATGTGGAATTGATTGGATGTGCGAGTGCATGGAGTGAAGGAATTCTATTTGTGCATTTCAGTTTAGGCTAAGGATAACCATAAGGACAATGTTTCTTTATAGAGAAGGTAGAAAGCTTTATGACACTGTGCATTCTGATATTATATTTCTTTACATGTTGATTTGAATAACAAGATCTTGAGTCAAGGTTGTTTCAAGATTATAGAAGATTGTAAAAGGGTCAATAAGCCTGTAGATAGGTGTGGAAACTTTGATAAACCTTCCAGTGTTCAAGAAAGAGGAAATAGATAATCAGTTAGTATGAACTCTTCCTCTCCAGTTAGCCTACCATGTACTAGGGTCCAAGGTGCATATATGATATGACTCTTTATTAATTTGATGTGTTCAAGGTGTTGGTGTGATAAAGATCATTGAAGAATGCTAAGAACAGTGGGAAGGAACTCTTTAGCCCGAACTGGTAAGTCACAGTACTCATTGCTCTAGTCCTAAAAGATGCTGTGTTTCAGGGTTAAGATCACGAGAGGATTGTGAAGGGAGAGAAGGGATGAGTTTGTTGTTAAATGGAACCTTGGCGCTGTCTTAGAAAGGGTAATCAAGAAGGTTAGATTAATTCCAAGTGAAGAATAGGTACTACATCAGTTAGGAAAGGAGATTCATACTAAGTTTGAAAAAAAAACACACAGTATTGGCTGAGGGTACACAGCCTTGAGGAGTTAGAAAGCAAGTAGTTTGAATAGTAAGATTTGAGCCAAGATTTGGGAGTCCTATGAAGTCTAGACAATCGAAGGAAGGTCTGAGAGGGTAAAGATGTTTTCTAGACAAGTGCAGTAAGTATAAAATGTAAAATGTGTGTGTACAGTTCCATACGTGAAAAACAGTGACAGGCATAAGACGTCAAAGTAAATAGGTGCCATGAAAAGCAAAATACCAAGAATTTGTTAGCATAATGTGAAGGAGTGATAATGCTTGTCACCAAAGAAAAGAGTGTGAGGTGTCTTTAAGATCCGTCTCCAAAGAAAAGACTGTTGTCACCCAGAAGTGCACCCTGATAGAGAATGGTGTGTACTCTCTCTCCTGTTGACAAAATTGGAACACCTCAAGGTTGTGGGTAACCTATGACTAAGGTGAACCTCCAGAGTGGGTTGGTTCCCTTGTGAATCACCTAAAACTAATAAAATTGACAAGGAAAAGGGAGAAGGAATGCGGAAATAGAAAATTGAGGTGATACACCAATGATTTGACACATACATGTACTACTGCATACAAAAAATACAAAGATCCACACACTTGCACAACTCTAGGCTAATTTGCAAAATTAATTCAAAGGTTTGGGTAAGGACAACAGTATAGGAAGAATTTCCACAACAAAGCAATACAATACCTTGATAAACACGATGAAAACTCAGAAAACCAGCGATATGAGAAGGCAAAAATGGAGCTTTTTATTCAGAGATGCAAGTACAAGCTAGGATTACAATAGTAGAACAACTGGAATAGTGTGTATATCTGATTTCTTCACAAAAATCAGACTATAAGGACTGCTGCCATCTTTTTCAGACCCCTGCTGCATGCAAAAATAAAATATATTATTTTATTCATCCTCCTTGGCCCTGAAAGCATGCAAGTGTGTTGAAATAATAAAAAATTGTCCCTTTTAGGCTTCTGCGCCAAAACTGGACATCCTGCTGCAATTTATTAAATATTTCAATGCTCCAAACAACCTTTTCTGCCCTGTTTGGCTCTAGATGTGACTGTAGGCAGCATGCAAACAATAAATTTCCTTCTTTTCCTCTTGTTGGCGTCAGAACTAACTGCTGCCACTATATTTTAATTAAATTATTCTCCTACTGCTGTGTTTGGCGCAAATCCCAGTGGCAGAAGTCAATTATTTAAAAATAACTTCTTTTCCCCTTTAGCACAAATCCGAAGGTAGCGTGCAAAAATTAAACCTCCCTTCAGCTTTGTCTTTGGCGCATAGGGTGTAAAAGAAGACGTGTTTTAAAATAGCTCCTCTTTACCTTTAGCAAGATACTAAAAATAGAACAAAGTGAGCTTGCTTTTCCCCCTTAACTCATGCTTTTATTGTTAAACAATTCTTCATTAAAAATAGGACAGCAGCACTCTCTATCTCTTTTATCTCAAAATTCCTAAAAATAGGACATTCCAATTTTAGCACATACATGCTTAAATCACTCCTCCCTTTGGCACATGTGGTCTATTTTTAGCATGCTTTTCACTTATTTTTGGCACCCAAACTAGTTGCAAACCACTGCTTTTAGATAACTAAAAATAACACAAACTCCAGCTCTGTTTTTAGCATAGATGCACACATCCTTGGCACTGACTTTAGTGGACTTATCTGCTGCTAATTTTAACATAGATCATGCATGTTTTGGCGCAAATTCTAGATAGGACTGCTGCTAAGTTTAAACATGCAACTATAGCCTCCACGCTACCAATTTGCACTATTTGCATTCAACCTTTGGCACAAACTCTAGCATGCATTGATTTGTGACAACATTTTGCGACATCACGGGATTGTTTGCCTGCTAAACAAAAGATTAGTAGCCTTTTGCATCCATTGGGCTATGGAGTCACATACTCTGTCAATAACTTGCATCCTCTGAACAAAAGAACTGAATTACCCTCTTCAACAAAAGGAAAACATGTGCATGCAAGCACTTCTTGGAAAGAAAACTAACTAAGAAAACTGGAAAAACAATGTGCATGCAAGCACTTATTGAATTGAAATCCTACTCTAATGATGCTAAATCCTCAAAAGCAAGCTTTGAGGAAAATCCCATTAACCGGGATTGGTAGTTCTTCTCCATCCAAACGTGATAACTGAAAAGCATTGTGAGGCTTACACGCTGAAATAACATAAGGACCACTCCAAATAGCATCAAATTTGGTGTGATTTCCCGGTTTTGCTCTGTTTGCATCCCACTTAAGAACAAGATCACCTTCCTGAAATACCCTTGCAACTGCTTTCTTGTCAAAAGTCCTCTTTACCTATGTGCTTGATGAGCTTCCATGGTGAGCATGGCTTCATGCCTTAATTCATCTAACTGCATAAGCTCTGCATATCTTACCTCCATTGGTCTTGATTCCAAGAATTCCATCTGATGAATAAGCTCTAAAGCGGGCAGCTCAAGAGAAATTGGAAGTCTTGCTTCCTTACCATAAACCAACATGTATGGAGAGTTGCCAATAGACCTCTTAGGAGTAATTATGTCAGCCCATAAAGCTGATTTGAGTTTAGTGTGCCATGACCTCTGATTCTCATCCAAAAGCCTTATGATAATCTTCAACAAATTCTTGTTTGTAGACTCTGCAAGCCCATTACCTTGTGGGTAATAATTTGATGAAGTACTCAAATAAATACCATTCCGGACAGCCCACTCTTGTAATTTTAGCACCAACAAAAGCAAGAGCATTATCTGAAATAATAGTAGCAGGAACTCCAAATCTAGTAACAATACCTTCATAGAAGTCAAGCACACTAGTCTCATTTGCTTCTTTCAACACAACTGCTTCTGTCCATCTTGTAAAATAATCAGTAGTTGTAAGAATCCACTTGTGTCCCAAACTGGATGGTGGATTGATCATACCAATGAAGTCCAAACCCCACTGCATAAAAGGCTGATCTACTGAAATAGGATGAAGAGGAAGGGCTGCAAGCTTTTCCTTACCCATGAAGAAGGCACACTTCTGACATCTTTTGACCCATGCATAGCAATCTTTGAAAATACTTGGCCAATAATAACTTGCTTTCATGATTTTGAGAGTAGTAGTCCTTGGAGAAAAGTGACCACCTGATAAACCTTCATGAAATTCTTGCAACAATCTGTCAACTTGTGTAGGCTCTACACATCTCAGAAGAACACCATTAATATCCCTCTTAAATAAAATACCATCAATGAGTGCATAAGGAATAGCTTGTAACCGAAAATACCTCCTTTTAGTCTTATCCAAACCTTGGGGAATAATACCCGCATGCAAGTACTGAATCATGTCATGAGTCCAACTCACAGAAGATGGTATTTCAGTTGCATGTGGCTGATTTATAAGTGCAAAACCAACAGCTTTCTTTGCCTCCAAATCTGAAACTAAATGCTCACATAACCCTTTTCCACGGATCAACTTTGTCACTTTGAAGTCTACGTCATATTCCATGACTTTGGTGATCCAACCAGCCCTCTTTTCATTCAGATCCTTGCTCAACAAAAATTCTTTCACACTTGGGTGAGTAACCATAACATGAATTCTATTATTAGAGAGCATATATCTGAAAAATTTTAACCTCTAATAACAAAAAGACTTGCTTTTCCATGAAAGTATACTTCACCTCATAGTCATGTAATCCTTTGCTAAAGAAAGCAATAGGCTGTTCCAAATCATCCTGATTTAATTGAATTAAGATAGCTGAAATAGTTTCAACTCCTGCAAATGCATACAATATGAAATCCTTTGAGAAATCTGGATTTGCAAGTGTTGGAGCTTGAGCAATAGCTTCTTTAATGGCCTCAAAACTGATTTTCCTTCTTCTGTCCATCTGAAACTCATATTCTTCTTCAACATAGCAGTTAGAGGCTTAGACATATTAGCAAAATCAACAATAAATCTTCTTACAAAATTGATTTTACCCAAAAAGCTTTGAAGTGCTTTCTTGTGTTGAGGCAAGGACAAAGCTAGAATTGAGCTTACTCTTTCCGGATCTATGGCCAAACCTTCTTTTGAGACCATGTGGCCCAAAAGTTTGCCCTCATGCACTTGAAAATATGCACTTCTTTGGGTTGAGTGAAACCCCATATTGTCTGCACCTTTCAAAAACTTGCCTCAGATGGCTCAAATGATCATTAACACACTTAGAAAATACAATAATGTCATCTAGATAAATCAAAACGTTGACATTGATCAAACCTTGGAAAGCCATGTCCATGGCTCTCTGAAAAGTGGCTCCGACATTAGATAACCCAAAAGGCATCCTTTTGTAAGCATATGTTCCCCACTTAGTAGTGAAGGTTGTCTTGTATCTATCCTTTTCTTTCACCAATATCTGGTTGTAACCATTGTAGCCATCTAGAAGAGAGAACCTTTCTGCACCTGATACAGTTCTTAGAATTTGATCCATTGATGGTAAAGGATAATGATCCTTTAGTGAAGCCCTGTTAAGATCCTTGAAATCAACACACAACCTTATTTCTCCATTCTTCTTCCTCATGGGTACAAGATTTGCAACCCATGAGGAATGCTTAATAGGAAAAATGATACAAGAATCAATAAGCTTTGTTAGTTCATTCCTCATCAAAATTTCAATCTTTGGATTAACAGGTCTTTGCTTTTGCCTTACCGGTTTGGAATTAGGCTCTAGCTCAATGGTATGTTGAGCTAATTTTGGATCAAACCCTTTCAAATCTTCATACTTCCAAGCAAAAACATCAATGAATTCATTGCATAATTGAACAAAAGCTTGTTTCTCTTTTAAATTACACAACTTACCATGCTTTAAAAACTTTCCTTCGCTGATTTCTATGTCTCCATAGTTTTCTTGCTTGGTAGACATCCTGATTTTGTCTCTCTTTTCGGTTGATCATCACTGTTAAAAATACTCTCAAGGGTTACCAATCCTTGGGGCAGCTTGTTTGTCTTTAATTGCAAGATCTGTTCACCATACTGCTGCTGCAATTTAGACTGATTTTTTGAAGAAAATTCAGCCTCTTCCTAAATAAAACGTACAATCTGTTCATCATTCTCAAACACTTGCCAATTAGTATCATTATCAGGAATTGAAGGCCTTACTACCACCTTAATATGTTGCTGATTATTTTTTCTTTTCATCTCATTAGGAATGTCAAAATCAGCCCCTACAGCTGCCAATCTATCAACTTGTTTATTCTCAGATCTAGGAATTGATTGAATATTGAATGCATCAAAATCTTCTACAAAATCCCATACTCTATGCTTATATGACTTCATTGAAGGATTCTTTGCAATGTTTAGATTTCTCACCTGATTTATAACCAACTCACTGTCACCAAATACCTGTAGGTACTTAATTCCTTCTTCCTAGCCCACTGTAAACCATGGATTAGTGCCTCATACTCAATTGCATTGCATGAACAACTAAACTGAAAACGAATAGAAGAAAAATACTTTTGACCTTTTGGTGATATCAAAACATTACCTCCACCTGATCCATTCTTGCTTCTAGAGCCATCAAAGTACAAACTCCATAATCCTGCATCAATCTCATCATTTTTGACCAACAATGGTAAAAAGTATCCTTTTGATGCATGCAATAAACTCCCAAACCAGCCTCTCTGATGTATGTTTCTTCTGCATGCTTATAAGGATCAAAGCTATGATGATCAATTCCCCACTCATCCAATTGTAGATCTGGTATGCTCTCAGAGTGGGGATCTGAATCATGATCATCTGGATGATCTCCTTGTAAAAAAATACTTCACATATGAAACCTCAGAAACTTAGCAGAGGCTCAAAATTGATTGTTACCTTTGTGCCATACCTTGTTCTGAAAAACAAATAAGACCAATCTGATGATAAATAACCTCCAATCTTAGCAGTAAAATCTCTAGATAAACACAAAGCAAAATATGGAGGTAGATCTACAACCACAATATCCTGAAGGATTGGAAGACTTGGACATGCATGCAAGCCCAACTTCTGATCTTTGATAATACCAACTGTTTTAGTGGTTGTACCATCCAACTGCAAAACCCCTTGGTCATGTGGCTCATATTTGAGTCCAACTTATCTGCAACCTGCTTAGGCATAACTGTACTACTAGCACCATTGTCAACCATGCAATTATGAACCAAATAATCACCAATGATCAAAGAAAGGTAAAAAGGAGGCTTACCAACTCTTTTAACCTGAAAATCAGCCTTAGAGGGTTGATCTATATTGGCAAGTATTGCATTAGATCTATCTGAATGACCCTCTGTAAGTGATAGCTTAGCCAACTCATCTTGTAACATGCTCTTTTGACCCGAATGGTCAATGTATCCCACATGGATATGTTCACGTGAGCCTTCTTCATCTGATCTATGATATTGAGGGAAGAGCTGCCCCCTTTTGCTTGACCTTTTGGCACACTTTCAGCCTCTTTCTCTTGACTCTTTTGTGCTTCCAAGCTGCCCTTCTGAATATGATTTTTCTGTACTTTTTCCACATTAGGGGCAACAATAACCTTGTTAGCATTATCAGAAAATGAAGGAGATGAACCATGCAAATTATTTACCTCCTTGGGCTCTTCTACTGCTCTTCTTTTATATACCCTTGTATGTTGATCCTCTTGTTGCCAATTTACCAGATTTGCCTCTGGTGGCTTTGGTGCTTCTGTAGTAGAATCCTCTTGAGGAGGAGCCTCAACTGCTGTAAGTGTGGAATCATCCCTTGTGCAATCAAAGCTTGATTTAACATTCCATTAGCACAAGAAAAAGGATCATGCGAATGATTGCATGGAGCACACCAAAAGGGTTCTGAATAAGATTAGTCTGTACTGGAACAAGAGCCATAGATGTAGAAGGAGCATTAGGATCAGCTTTAATGGCTGGAAGTCTGCTTGTAGGATATGTTGGATATGAAGGTCTAACGTAGATTGAAAAGGAGCTTGATATGGTCTGTAAGGCTGAGCAAGCTGTCTCTCAATAGATACAAACTTATTCCCAAAAGCTTGCAAGATTCCTTTTATTTCACTTAACTCTGAAGGCTGATTTGGACTAGCAACTGTTGGACTAGCTACTATTAGATTTGAGGGTGTAGCTGAAGATGGTGGCTGAATCGTTGGAAAGATAGGCATGGGAGGTCTAGGTGCTATTTTTCCAGCCTGTATGAGGTTATTTTCAGCTCTAATAGCTAGATCAAAGGCAATAGGAATTGAATTATCCCCCATGGATTGAACTAGGACAATGATATCATTGTTTAAAGATCTTAAATAATACAAGAAAACATGCTTTGTTGAAGGCTTGATGGTACAGAGAGTTCTTTCCCAAATTATTTGGAATCTCAAATTAAAATCAGCCATAAACTCTTGAGAGGTTCTTTTGATTGTACTCAATTCCTCAATCAGGGAAAGATGGTCAGATTTATCCTCAAATTGGTTACAAAAGGTTGTTCCTAATTGATCCCAAGTACTGATATAATTAACAGTCAGATTTCAGTACCATTGCAAGGCTTTATCTTTGAACGAAGTTGCAAGAAGTCTCATCATCACATTCTCTGAGTGATACTATAAACAAAGCAAAGATTTGCTATGTCTCTAATGTGCTCTACAATAGTGGTTTGAGTTAAACCGGTAAAGAATGGTAAACTCTTCAATGCGAAAGTATGGATATCATTGTATCCAACAATATTCAAGGGGATGCCATAATTAAAGGTCACAAAGTTTCAACCGTAGGAGGAAGCAGCCATTAGAAAGTTCGGGACGGGAAGCTCTGGGATTTTAAGCAATTGATTTGGCTTATTAGATCTGGAAAAATATGGAGAAGATCTATGAAATCTGCTTCTTCTATAAGAATATAAAGGTAGTTGAATAAATTCAAATGGTATACCTTTAGCTTTTGACTTGGTGGTCACCTTTGGCATTAGCTTTTACTAGTCTGCAACTAGTATGTCTGTAGAAACCTTTGGAGTCGCCAGATGCTAATTTCTAAATACTTTATGCTTTGCAAATTGTTGAACCAACATCAATTCTTTGAATAATTGGTCCCACTAGGTGTGTCAAAAATGGTTGTCATCATTAAAGGTCATAAAAGCTACAACTCTAGGCTAATATGCAAAATTAATTCAAAGGTCAAAATTTGTTGTCATCATTAAAGGTAAGGGACGACACTATAGGGAAGACTTTCCACAACAAAGCAATACAATACCTTGATAAACACAATGAAAACTCAGAAAACCGGCGATATGAGACGGCAAAAATGGAGCTTTTTATTCAGATATGCAAGTACAAGCTAGGATTACAATAGTAGAACTGCTGGAATAGTGTGTATGTCTGATTTCTTCACAAAAACCAGACTATAAGGATCTGTTGCTAACTTTTTCAATGCCCATGGGTTTCTGTTCTATGGACACAGCTAGCTTCGTTGTTTAAAATGCAATGGAATAGTTTGGGTTCTCTAGCACAGATAAATGAAACCTGGAAGAAAGCAATTCCCACAGGCAAAATTTGTTTCCAGCTGTGTGGAGTGGCATCTCTTTACTCCTTTGGAACACGTGGAAAGAGAGGAATTATAGAATATTTCGCCAAACTAGCAAAGAAGTTTTATATGTGTGGGAAAAGATTAAAAGTAACTTGAGTGAGAGCCTTAAACATAAGGTTTCTATACCTGAACAACCAACTCAAGAATGGCAACATATCTTTCAACAACTATCTTTGGATCCCCAAAGTGCCACTATGCCACGTTTTCATAAGAAAAAGGAAAAGATAGTCATTCAGTCCAACCAAGGTCAGGATATAACAACTTTTGATGGGGTAATTCATACTTGATGAGCTTCTAGGGGCAATCCAGGCAGAGCAACTATGGGAGTTATTGGGCACTATAGAGATGGAGAGGTCCAGTTTTTGCTTGCTGAAAATTTGGGCATCTCCACAAATAACATGGCTGAAATTAGAGCTTGTTGGCTAGATTTTATGCATAGCTAAAAACCTAGGCAGTCATGAGATAAATCTCCCTCATTTAACGGTGAGACCCCTGTGATAATTGTTCTAAAATATTTCTAAGTTGCCTTACATGTTTTGGATGGTGTGAATGATACATTTTTGAAGAGATATTGGAATTTTCTTACCATTACAAAATTTCAGGCTGTTGTACCTTATTGTCCTAATTTCTAGTTGGCTGTCATAAATTTCAGTTTACTATCTATTGGGGTTTGTACAATTTTCTATTGTTTTTAGTTAGGACCTAGGAAAGGGACATTACAAAGGAAAATGCAATATCTTTCCAAAAATTCATCATTTACACCATCCCAAGCATGTAGGGAACCTTAGAAATATTTTGGAACAAATATAAACCAAAAAATAAGCTTTCAAACCCCTACTGGAATTTCCTTAATTAAATATAATAACAAAGAACACCCTTACAAAAATATCTCGAAATGAGGGTTTCCAAGCCCCAAATGAAATATAAATGAAGATTCCAGCTCTTAAAATTAGGAGAAGCACAATGGTGGTTGAATTTGTAGTTTTTCCCTAGAAGATCTTGACACCACCTTAGGCCAAGTCGCCACCCTAGGAGAGGGCTGGAAATGTCTTTGAAACTAAATACAACTCCTTATGAGATCACGTTGTTGCAAGCTTGAGGGGTTTCATCCTCAAACCAGCCCACTATTGAGAGGTTTCATTCTCAATAGGTTTTCCAAGAGGGTTTTCATCCTCAATGGAAGAGAGAGAAAGCAAACATGCTCCAACTCCAAGAGAAATAATTTCCAAAAGTATGCATAACCTCTTTCAAGCCAAGAACCCCTATTTATAGCTAGATGTGGTGCCAAAAGCCAAATATAACCTTGTAAGGATGAGCGACCTTCTTGGGGAAATAAATTAATAATAGTTTCATTTTACTTTTTTCCATTGGCTTTTCTTCTTTCCCAACTAACCCGACTATACTTAGAAAACTTACTTAAAAAATAATGCAAATCTCACAAAAACAATTGAAAAACATGACATTAACTTCCCTTACTTATTCCCTTTTTCCCATAGGAAGTGGAATGGGCTCAAAGTCTTCAAAGAGGACTAGCATTGAGAAAGGGACATTACAGTCCTCCTTCCCAAAATTGTTTTCCCTCAAGCAATTGCAAAACTTGGATGTTCCAATAATTTGGATCCTGTACTGTCAAATGAAAGAGCTCTTGCCAAAACAAGCTCATATGCCCAAGTACCATCATACTATGATAACCAAAACATCTAAATCCCATAGATGTCAAGTCGAACAACCTTTGCCAACAATTATCATGAAGTCTACTCCATCCATCACCCACATCTATATGCTCTCCCTCAATGAAGCCTTCTACCCAAAGCATGAGAACATCTTGCATACACTCCCTTAAGGCCAAAGGTTGCCCCAAGTGCTCACTATCGTGCCCCCAAGGTACCCATTTGCTCTTCTCTTGTGATGAAGGATCCCATACACTTGCTTCATGACTATAGCCTTGAGCTCCAATGGGTCCCATAATGTTACTTGTGGGCTGATCCCTCCAAAGC
Organism: Taxus wallichiana var. yunnanensis; assembly: GCA_018340775.1. Lineage (NCBI taxonomy): Eukaryota > Viridiplantae > Streptophyta > Pinopsida > Cupressales > Taxaceae > Taxus > Taxus wallichiana. The sequence continues at coordinate 264,445,219 of CM031241.1, forward strand.
ATGGCACAACACAACTTGCATGTGAGCTGGAAACAAGTCATAACAGCCACAAGTCTCTTGGAATTCCATCCAAATCAGCACTAGGATGGCTGGGAAGATTGTCTTCAATAGTGGAGCCCCTCCACTAACATTACCATGCAAGGAAACCTTCTTAAATTGCACAAGTGTACAATTGTTTATGACTGAAAATATTATGACCAACAATATAGAAATGATATAAATATGACAAACCCATGCAAGCTTCAATAACATGATTGATGTAGAAGCGGTAGGTAGCCATACAAGGGCTGAAAACTCTCCATCTTCAGCTACAAACCCATATGCTCCACCATTTGTTTGGGTGGGAAATAAACTCAGCTGCTCTTCCTTTTCTATTCTTGTACCTGCACATGGAACAAACTTATTAAGAAAAACAAGAGCTCTCAACATTACTTCTTCATGCCTCATAGATAGGTGGACTAGCTTTCTTCCTTTGCTTGCATTCTTCTCAAATTCCCCTTCATATGATGGACTTCTTAAAAGGTCCATTCATGCTGCTCCAAGCATGGTTGTAACTGTACCATTGTAATTTCTGATCAGAATCAGCTTTGTGGTGGCCGGAAACTCTCCTAAAACAGTAGCAAACAATCCCTCATTGATGGTAGGAAAATCCTTCCACCTTGTGACGGAAAACACTTTTGTGACTGTCATAAAAGAGTTAAGGGGCTGGTTCTAATGCAAACAACAGCAAAAAGAATGGGATAATAGCTGCCATACTTTAAATTCTTCACAAATTCAAAAATGACAATGATATAGGGGTTGGAATCAACCATATGGGGACTGAAAATGCTTCAACAACATCAACAAACTGAAGATTACTCCTATGTATAGCTGAGACTACTTGTATGGCTACAAGTACAATGTTGGGCAAGCTGAAAATATGAATGACAACAGCTCTACAACTCGGAATAGTGAAGCCCATTTGAAGAAACACATCTCCTTGAGTTCTCCTTCACACCATGTGACTAAAAACATTTTTATGACTGTCATACAAGTGTAAAAGGGGCTGGTACTGTTGCTGGCAGCAGATAAAATATTGGTACAGCAGCTGTCATACATGACATCCTTCGCCAAACTCAGCCATGTGAGTGATCCAGGGGTTGGAAACAACTCTTCCTTGACTGAAAATTCTTCAACAACAGTTATAAGCTGAAAACTACTTCAATGACTGAAACCACGTGCACGGCAATCAATTTCTGCTTGTAGCTAGATTTCCAATCAGCCCTTGAGGAATGACAGCCAATGTTCAATTCCATGGCATGTTGGACACCACTATCCGCTAGTGATCTTTGAGTTATATTATTGAACCCCAAACTATGTTGCATGGGAAGCATTTGATAATCAACATAAAGACCATATGGCTCATCCATCAAGCATCTCGCTGCCCCAACCATGGTGACTTCCTCCATAGCCTTGTCCTCAAGTGTAGGATTTGTTTCCAAGGAGTGCCCTATGAATTGTGAGCAATGATTTTCCACCACTTCATTAGAATGCATAACATACTTTATAGGACTGCTCAAGAACCTCTTTTCTAACCAAAAACATGAGATAAAGAATTCATTAGAAATAGTAATATTGAACTCTTCAAAGCCCATATCCTTCTTGTATCTCAAAAGATCACCCGGTTCCCAAACTTTCATGTACAAACAATTTAGAACTTGTATGAAAGGACCTATGTGCTCTTTGCTACTCCATGTGTCCTTCACTTTCTCCTTCCTTGCTATTGCTTCTCATGATGACCACACATTTGCATATGGCTATCCTTTTCATCATGCTGCCCATGATGACAACAAATCTGGAATGGCATAGTATGAATCAACAATTTTGAAACACTCTCATACCTTTGGTTGTCCTTAATTTGTTCACCTTCCCTTGTCGGATGAAGGTTTGTTAAGATATCTTCAACACTTCCAACCTTGTGACTCGGAATTTTTGAGTTAGGATCAACTGAAATATCCCCTTTCCGGATTTATTTTATATTCAAGATTTCCAACCAAATTTTTCACAAATAAAAATCTGATTTTATGACAGCAGTATATAGAAAAATATGACAGCAAAGTACAGTTAAGGCAGCAAGGTATAAAATCAGAAAATAACCAATATCTTCACTTTTATTGCAATTAAACTAACATGCAGCAACATGCAAGTAACATGCATCAGCATGCAATGACATGCATTGACATGCAATGACAAGAAGTTCCACTGATAAAATAAATGATCTCTCTTACTGAATATGGTTGTCTTCTCTTTCTGGACTTGAAACTGGATCAGCAAGCCTCTGAAACTCTGAATCTGACAACCCGATCTGAATAAACTCCACAATAGCAAATCAGATCTGAAAACCCTTGATTTTTCTCCACAAAAGCCCCAAAAATCTTCCAAAACCCTTCACTGAAACCCTCCGAAAATATCTCTGAAGAACAACCCTGATTTCAGCTCCGAAAATGACAAACTAGGGTGGATCTTTCACCACCGAAGAGTGCCCTACTAGCTAGAATAGATCTCTCACCACCGAAGCTAGGGTTCCCGTGGGATCTTTACTCCACAAGTTGGATATTTGCAAACAGCAGTTGCACATGAAAGAAAATATAAGTGTATGCATGAATGATCTTCTTTTCACCCCTCCACTCCTTTTATAACATTTCCCATGCCAAGGAACCCTAAAAAGCCCAAGTCGCACTTTCCCCTAGGGAAGACCAAATTAATAAAGTAACTTAAAGTTACTTTTTCCCTTTCAAGTCGCCATGGTCCAAAAGGTGACCTCCAACGGAAAATTAGAACACTAGGGGTTAAGTGCCCCCTTCCAACGACTAAACATAACATCTAGTCCCTTCGATGAGCACTTTATATTCCTATCAATGGAAAATTATAACCTGGACTAGATATTCATACCCAATAGCTCACAAAGATCCATAACCCTTGGGTATGACCAAGGCACTTCGAGTTGGCCCCTAGGCCTATGGCGTAGGAAAGGGGACATTACATCAACGTTCTCCTTCACTTTTGACTTTTCATATTCAATAAGTGAAACTCTTTCCACCTTGACTTCACCCATACTTTGTTGACACATGTATGGAGCATCTTCATAGTTCTTGTTAGAGTCATGAACACCATTAACCCGCTTCTTATATGTTGTTTTAGAAATTCCAGCCAGCTGAAAATCAACATTAACAACCGATAAAGCTCTTTTCTCATATGCATGCCCCTCAACATGGTCTTTTTGGACTCCCCCTCAAAATCCCTCAAGGAAGTGTTGATGTATCCGCTACCTTTGTTGGTTCTTTTTCTTCTTTCAAGAGAAACTCTCTTGGGTTTGGCTCCTTAGCATATTCTTGAGGTCTAGGGTTTAACCCTAGCATCTTCATCCATGCATCGGCTGTCCCCTTGTTGGAACCATCAAATGTGGAGAGTGTCACTTTCCCCAAGGCATGTTGAAGATCCTTTTGTGGTACTTGAGGTCTAGGCTCAGGCCTTGACCTACCCTTGCTTACTCTTATGAACTCTACAAGCAAAATGGCATCACGAATCTCCTTTGGAAGAGCCCTATACTCCTCATAGTTGGCCACAATGTTGTGACCCACTGAATGTCGTGCTTCAACCTTCGAATGACTTCTTCTTTCTTTGGTAAAACCTAGGTCACCAATCCATGTTCTCTCTCCTTTGATAGTAGATGTATTCTTTGTCACCGTCTTGCATGAATACCCTCAGGATGGGAAGATCTATGCTCTGATACCACTGTAATGCCCCTTTTCGGGCTCTAATTGAAACAAAAGGGAAATTGCACAAACCCCAATAGATAGTAAACTGAAATTTATGATAACGACGGTATGATTAACATCTGATTTTTATAACAATAGCAAGGAAAATGCAATATCTCTCCAAAAATGCATCATTTACACAATCCAAAGCATGTAGGGAACCTTAGAAATATTTTAGAACAAATATAAACCAAGAAATAAGCCTTCAACCCCAACTAGAATTTATTTAATTAAATATAATAACAGCAGTGAACACCCTTACAAAAATAACTGGAAAGGAGGGTTTCCAAGCCCCAAAATGAAGTGTTAATGAAGATTTCGTCTACTAAAATCAGGAGAAACACAATGGTGGCTGAATTTGTAGTTGTGCCCTAGAAGACCCTGAACACCACCTTAGGCCAAGTCGCCACCCCAGGAGGGGGCTAGAAATGTCTTCAAAACTGAATACAACTCCTTAAGAGATCACGTTGTTACACGCTTGAGGGTTTCGTCTTCAAACCAGCCCACTACTAAGAGGTTTCATTCTCAATAGGTTTTCCAAGAGGGTTTTTGTCCTCAATGGAAGAGAGAGAAAACAAACATGCTCCAACTCCAAGAGAAATAATTTCCAAAAGTATGCATAACCTCTTCCAAGCCAAGCGACCCCTATTTATAGCTAGATGTGGTGCCAAAAGCCAAATATAACCTTCTAAGGATGACCGACCTTCTTGGGGAAATAATAGTTTCTTTTTCCTTCTAATTTTCCATTGGCTTTTCTTCTTTCCCAGCCGACCTGACTATACTTAGAAAACTACTTAAAAAGAATGCAAAACTCACAAAATCAATTGAAAAACATGACATTAACTTCCCTTGCTCATTCCCTTTTTGCCCATGGGAAGTGGAATGGGCTCAAGGTCTTCAAAGAGGACTAGTATTGAGAAAGGGCCATTACATAAGCTATTTATTCTTTTAGAGGAGCTAGTATGTAATGTAGCGCCAATTGATGTTTGTGATATAATCATTTGGTATTCATTCATGCAAGGTGTGTTCATAGCCAATCCTCGAGTATATTCTTATAAGTGGGCAGTAAGAGAGGCAGAATTCCTAAAGTGATTTTGTGCTCTAGTCGGCTCGCACTAACTCTTAAGAAGATTGTGCCATACAAATGCATATTCTGCCTTGAGAATTCTAATGTCCACAATAGATCAACTTCATGTGGTAAAAGCATATTAGGCCCTAGAGACAATGCACACATAGATATGTTCGTTGGCATTATATAATGTTGTTAGGAATGATCAACTCATTCACGAAGGAAGATGTTCACCAAGGTTCAACTAGAAGACAAGTTTTTGTGCTTCCTAAACTAAATGCAAGTGTGACCATTTGTTTTCAAGAAAGGGCGATCGACCTAGTAAGACAAGCGCTTTGGGATTGGGTGTATATGTTCCCAAGGCTTTTTCACACTTTTTATCTTACAGCCTATAGATGATTAAATTTTTAGTAATAATTAATGTGGCCAACATTTTGTTATGTGTTTTTGGTGGCATTTTGGCCATAGATTAATGAGACAGCAGTATACACCATCAATCATTGGGCCTCTCCCTTTAAATAACACAAAGTCTTGTAGGGGTAGGGCACGTGCACTAGGGTCTCCTTGTATGAAAGAAGATTGTAATAGAAGTAATCTTGAGGAACAAAAAGTTGTTAATGTTCATGACTTCTTGAGGTGGGTACATACAACCACTATTTTGTGTGTTGTTAATGAAGGCGGTCCCACTTTTGTCATACAAGGATGCTTATAACCAGGAAGTGGACATCATGCGAGTGAGAATAAAACATCATCCTCGCCAACAAGGAGTGAAAAGGCCTTTGATTCTAGTGACTTCGAGCTAGGTTTTGTATAAGCACTTTAGAGGGATATGCTCGGGATGATGAGAGAATTGAACGAAGAAAAGGAGAAGGAAAGGTGGTGCAATGATTGCAAAAAATAAGGGGACACAATGAACAAATGTTCAAGAACACTAATTTTATCACATCTATCAAGTCAATGACCATAATGTGAAAAATTACCCCTTCAATTTAAAAATTAGAAGTGCTCAAGTTCTTTCTACTTTGGGGGATCCTTGAACACCACCTACCACCTCGAAGAAACCCCAAGATAGTATGGGAGGATCATCGGGGCCATCACATGGAGAATACAAAAAGGAAATAGATAATCTAAGACGCTAAAACAATATGGGGGTGAGATTAGCTGCATTCAGTATGATGACCAAAGTCAACCAATGGTCTAATGTCAAAAGTGCAACTGATGGAGCCACTTGGCACGAGATTGTGCCACTAATCAATAATGGACGTATTTGTTCCTAATGTGGTCCGAGAGATCACAAGGATGCTAACTACCCTGAACAAGCAACCATCAACATGATCGACGTAAGAAATAAAGAAGTTGCAATCACTAGAGGCGAAGTGAAAGCAAGAAATTATCTAGATCCTTGTATCGAGAAAGCATGAATTGTTGAGGCATAGAAGAGACCTTCCTAGGAAAGTACAAGAACACAAACAAAACGACTCAAGTTGAACAAAGGGATTGCGAGGGAAGTGTTGCAAAACACTATTTCGATCAAAGTGGCTAACCTACTACAAATCATTATAGAGGTCGGTAATGTCTTCACCATTGTTGTACAGACAATGATGACACATAACGAGTTGAAAAACTTTGTATCCAAAGGAAGAACAATAACATAGAAGATGCAAGGGGGAATAGTCAAAGCGCATTATCAAACCCCCTTGGTTAGGAGACTAGGTAATTGACCTAATGCTACTAACAATGCACTTAGCTTGAATACCTACTGTGGTCCCCGTCCACATAAAGACTATGGGCTTGAACCTAACCAATACTATTGTTGATGGTGGGTTCAAAGTCAATGTGATTCCAAAAGAAACTTGGAAGAGACTTGGAGGGAGCCCACTATCTGGCCACCAACCTTCTAGTTAGTAGTAGCTGACCAAAACGAGATACATGTGCTTGGAGTCCTCATGGCTCAAACATAATCATTGACACCCAACCTTTCATATTAAAATTTGTAGTCATCTCCTAAAAGAAGAAAGCCTATGATGCTTTATTGTGCTGAGGTTGGTTAATAGTATCCCAGGAAAACCACAATTAGAAGAAGAGTCTATGCTGAATCGAGAATAAAGGCCAAAGATACATCATAGAATTGAAGAGTTAGGCAGTGAGTGAAGAGGCAACCTCATCTAATGACGACTTTCCAGGCACTAAGACAAAAGATGGTGGAAAAACACTCGGGGCATGTGAGTCAAGCTTCGATAGAACCAAATAAAGAGGGTCTATTGGAATTACACTCATGCTCTGAGGACGAAACAAGTTCCCTCAATGGTCTCTTCCATTGCCAGGTGGATGATTACGAAGTATTCCATCCTAAGTGTAACTTCGTGGAGATTATGGAAATAGAAAAAAGTGAAGAGTCCATGGTAGTCAATTAAAAACCAAGAAGGGAACCAACTATAGTTTCCAATTAGGCTCAACCCCCTTTGCTATGTTCGACCTACCCTCTAGATTTTATGGAATTCAAAGTGGGTAATGCAAAGATAGATGAAGAACTATCCCATCACTTCGAGGGGTAGATATGAAATACAAAGAACCAGCAACAGTCAAGGTGAATCTTGGATCCAAGGACAAGCCATAAATGATCATGAGAGGGGATAATTGGAACGTAGTGTTGAAGGCTTTGGGTTTTCAAATATTTTGGAATACAAGGATGTGTTTGCATGGACCTATAAAGAATTGAAGGGAGTACCATCAGAGATGTGTGTACAGAGAATTTCGCTAGTTCCAAGAGTTCAGCCGATATGAAACAGAGCACATAGAATGAACTGGAGCTATGCTGCGAAGGTTTGGGAAGAAGGTATAATCTTCCGGGTTTAAACAAGTGAATGGGTGTCCCCAATACTGATCAGCCTGAAGAAAGAGTCGGAACAAATATAGATATGAGTAGACTCCAACAACCTAAGTGCACTAACTATCAATGACCCATTTCCAATTGCTTTTACAGACTCTATATTGGAGAAAGTTGCCGGATAGGAGATATACTCCTTTATGCACGATTCTCAAGCTACAATCAAATCACCTTTATGGAGGAAGATAAAATGAAGACTACTTTTATAGTGGACGAGTCTATGCGTACAACTAAATGCCCTTCGACTCTGCAATGCTTTGCTCATGTTCTATAGGATCATTCTACATATCTTTGACAAAACATGCCAGAGGACACTGATTGACATACAACCTCAGGCAGGCTGCATATTTCTGTGGGACCTCAAAGGGGATCCAGGTTGTACATCGATCTATTACACTCCTCATGATAGTCATTCAACCAACACAAACTATCAAATAACCAACCCCGCATCAATTTCACATCCAAAGAAATTAGATCAATCATGTTTGTTGGTGTTGGCTACATTTTATGCATAGCTGAAAACCTAGGCAATCATGAGATAAATCTCCCTCATTTACCGGTGAGGCTCCCGTATCAGATTTGTCAATTAAAATATGCTAGTATCTATATGGGGTTTTACTTTAACTATTCAGCTCATGAACCATAGTTGTATATTCTCAGTAGTAAGCAACTGTTTAAGAAAGGAAATATTTATAGAAGGGAATTATATAAACACAGGGAAGAAATAGGGAAGATGTGCATCCCAATCAATAGATAACAGAGTTGATTGCATGCACATAGAAGAAACCAATAGATATCAACACACAGAATTATAAGCAAAGGCAACTCCAGATCTAGATCTAAAATAACACAAAGTTTATTCGAAGATTTAAGATAGAAAGCTAGAAACAAAATGCATGGTGACACAAAGTTCTCCGAAAATCTGCTCCTTTATATTCCTTTGCTTCAAGTGGCTATCAAGGGTTTCAGCACAAAGTCTGGAACACAAGAATGTTACTTACAAATTCTCGATCATTACCCGAAGGTTCTTCTTCTACTTATAGAATGTAGAAGGGAAAGTACAAATGGAAAACTCAATCAATCAAACATAAACAAGAAGTAAAGATGACATCCGCAATCATCCTCTAACTTCTCCTCAAGTGACACATCTATCACTTAACTAATAGAATTGTTCCACATAACTTAAAGCAATGGTTTCAAAACCAATAACTTTAAAGTTTTACAATTTCATCCGGGAACGTGGAAAATAAGAAATAATAGAAGAAGAAAGTCCTGCCAGCTGTATAACATTTATATCTTCTTTTTGTTCTGATACTGAATATACTTGTCGAACATATAATTTAGCATCTTCCCATCTGTCTTAGCCACAACTTCCTTTTCTGTCTTTCCGAACTGCAACAAGCCTTCGTTCAATACCCTGATACATGCTTCCACATCCTCCAAGCTTGGCCCGAACTTTGCAATATCCGACTGCAGTGCCACCAGTCTGCTGATGGAATTCATCGTGAAAGGCTTAGTAGCTCCATCAATTCTCCCCTGCACCATCAGAAGAGACCCTTCTAGGGAATTAGGCACTCTGCTAGGAATGATCCGTGTGTATGAAGTAACATTTCCGACCACTTCCTCATGAGTGAAAGCAATGATATTGTCTGGCAAAGACGATGCCATACTCTCAAGTGCCTGCATCCTCTGCAGCATAATTCTGCAGATCTCCAAATGGAAAGATACTGCAAACTCCAGCTGCTTCCCCTTCTCAACTGATCCATCAGGCACAATTTGTTCTGCAACCAACACTTCTCCTGGCAGCTTATTGATTTCGGCCAAAGTACTCAGGTTACTCTCAACAACTGTGTTCATATCTACTATGCTTGTCACCAGTTGCTTCAGCTGATCTGCTGCATCTTTCATAACCTTCAGGCGGGCTGGCACCTCTCCGAGTTGTACAGAAGCTTGACGAATGATCAGACTTTTCCATTCGTCGATAGCTTTCACTGACTAGTTACTCGCATCTTCCATTTCCTGCATCAGATGATCACTCACCTGCTCTTGAGCTAAAATGGGCTGAGTGGAAGATTTAGCAACCTTGGCAATGATCTCGCACAACTGAGATACCTACTTCTGAAGTTCAACTTTCTCCCGCCTTTTCTCTGTCAAGCCTAAGGAATAGAGCATCTATCAATGTCTGTGTGTCCTGCTTCAATCCTTCTGTGGTGGCTTGACCGATAGGTACTCTGGTTACTGTTATGTCTTCTGCCGTGAGCTCATCCTCTTTCTTCCCTTCCGCCGGAACTGACATCTCAGCAAACTTCTGCCCCGACTCCTCGATGATCAACCTTGAAGTTACCTTAGCAACTTTAGGTTTTCTGTCTTTTCCGCCTAGACTCAAGAGCAGCTGCAAGTCGTGTTCCTCCAAGTTCATTTCCGCTCTAGCTTCTGGAACCAACTGCGAAGTCAACCATTTTTAGAAATTACTTCTGAGAATGAGAAGTTGTTGAGTGTACTACTATCTCCCACTCTGATTCCTCTCCATCAGAAACCGCTACAGTGTTGTGGCTGCCATCCTCTGAATCATCCAAAGACAAAGCTCTTTCAAACTCTGCCATCTGCAGCTTCAACGTTTCTTCAGGAACAGGTGTTGAACGGAGTGGCTGAGGAGAGAAGATGAATGTTGCCGGATTCAACTGAGGAATGGCAGTGTCCTGCTGAGGTGCAACAGTGGGTGAAGTACTGGATGCTGGAGAAGCCGAAACTAACGTCATAGCCGTGGAAGTGATCTTCTCCTTTGATTGAGACCTTCTGTGCACTTTCATCTTCTCGGCCTTCTGTTGCTTTCTCCTTTGTGCTTCCTCTTGAGGGAATCTCCTGCGCCGAAGTTGCCCGTGACTTGATTCATCAATGCTTCATCAAGGCAATATCCCTTCGTCAGCAACCAGTTTGAAGTATTCACCAGAATGGCAGACCTTTCCTCAATCGTATGGCAGCCCCTACATTCTCCTGAAGTACAACTCTATCTCCTCCCATTTGATGGTATGTGTCAAGTAACACAGCCCCATCATCTTTAAGATCCGCAGGTATCCGTGCTAATCCAAAGTCGAACACTTGCCGTGCTGATAGCTTGCTGAAATTTTTCTTTCTAACCTCGTACTCACTTTTGCACTTCATCCAGAAATCTTCTAATGAAGGCACATGTGCGTACTCTTGGGAGATTGTCTTCCTGGCTACTCCAAATGGATCGAAGTTCAGCCGTGCTGGGAAGAACTCTTGCTCGTACTCAGAGAACATTTCCGCCTCCATTCCTCGAGCTCTATGAATGCTCTGGCAGCTATAATGGCCCACAGTGATCGGGAAGAAGCCCGTAGACTTGTGCCGTTTCGACTGAAGGTCGTGCATCTCCACAAGTTGTCTGCTCAGCTCCATGGTGACCAACCTATCATTCGGATATCTCGGGCGCTTAACCGGTTCTCCGTAAAAGCCGGTAACCCCGAGGTATGTAAAATCCATAAACCGAATGAAGAGATCGCCAATTCGACACTGACTTCCCACGCTTCCTTGCTCACCCTGTTGGCCTTTAGGTCCCTGTCTAGCCTGCAAATGACTTCGTAGAAGAATCCATCGTTGACCACTTTGAAATCTTTCCTGCACGCAGGTACAGTAAGCTGTGGGTAGCACTCGAAAATGGGGTCCTTGGAAAGAACACCACATCTATCCAGCTTGGAGAAGATGCCTTGTGAGGTTGCTACGTATACCAAATAGGAAGTCATTTTGAAGCTGAAAGTACACTTCACGTTCCTGAGAGTTGCTCACCAATGTTGTTGCTAATGATTTCCGACCAATTGATTATTGAATCCGCTTTGTTGATTTCAATGGTCTTGATGAAAGCATACATCCATGTGCGGAAGGTGTGAGCGTTTGCTTCACCATTTATCCTGCATAACAATTTGGCAATATCATCTACCTCTTGTACTAGATTGGACCGTGGAAGAGTTCTTGAGAACTTGGAAGGAGATCTGGGCTTCTTCATGTATCTGTTGTTTGACTTTCATAATGGGATTATTTACCCTGCCAGGCAGGCAATAAAATCCCATCAATGCCTTAAGTGATTTTTCTTTTATTTCACAATGGGAATTTTTACCCTGCAAGGTAGGTAAGAAATTCCCTTTGCTGCCTCTAATTTTCCCATTGTGACTTAAGTGACGTTGCTTCCATGGGAAAAAGTACCTGTAGCAAGTACAAAATTCTCACCTGCCTGCTGCTTCCAAAAATCCCATGATCCACTTCAAACCCCTTTTTCCAAAAATGCGGCCAGCCCAGAAGAAGCTTTTTGGTGCACGACTTCATCTTTTCCAAGAGAACCAGACCTCCGATGGCGAATTCCTTCTGGCACAACGTGCATAGGTGATCTCCAGATACTCCAGGCCAAGAATCAGGCCAAACCGGCAAAGGAATTGATCCAGAGAAATTTCACAGAAAACGAAACGGGAAAACACAAAAACACAAAACATTGTCAGAAGTCACAAATAAAGCCCAGATTCATTCCTGGTTAAAACCCTACTGGTATATGGGAATAATGATATGTACGATCACAACAGGGTTAAACCGGAGCACAAATTGCCTCAAACGGGGCTTAAAATAATTAAATACAAATTTCCCGCAGGCAAACCCCAGCGACAAAATAAAACAATTTTGGGCATCTGGGTATTTGGCGAAAATGGCTAATATGGCTCCTTGGGAATATCTTGACACAATACAGAACTTTCTGGCAATAAAAACACAAAACGACCCATTATTTTAAAAGTACGAAATTTTTTGAATAGGGTAGTCTTAGATTTCGGGTGAAATCACAGGGGCCTTGATTGGCTTTTGGGATAGCCAATGTTCACTACTAGAAAACAGGAAGGGCTGTTGAATTCAGCCCTTGCCTCCACAAATAATTCATAGGTAGGATTTGGTCAAAGTAGCAAAATCCAATTACCCCAACCATTCTTCGACAGCAATCAGCAGGTAGGGTTTAGAAATTATTCTTTGATAAGCAGAAGTAAAATTAATAAAGCAAGCATGACAAACAAGGATGCAAAGTCTCAACCTCTTCCAAGAGCAATACAAACCATGGAACGGCAGATAATTGCTTTGGAAGCTGGATTTGACAAATTTGGCATAGTTAGAGAAGGCAAGATGATTCCCAAGAAAACCTTTCCCCAAACCTTAAGATGGTGCAAACATCTTTAACAGGAAGTAGTTCCAAACAATGTATAGCAGGAAGTGAAAAGAAGTAGAAGCAGAGTGACCTTGGATAGAAAAATAAAACTAAAGATAAACCCACCCCAAAAACTCTCACTTAGGAGAGCCTACCAGCTATTTATGCACAGATGTGGCAGGAAAATAAACTAGACACACTTAAGGTAGCCTTGCCCAGAGCTGGAGTAGATAGAATCCTACAAATGCCCTACTTCAGCCCCAAAGACTTTGAGCCCTATTTGGTGAGCATTGTGTCAAACTACAATAGGGAGACATGGTGTTACATGATTTCAATTAGTGAAAAGAAGGTAAAAATCACCTACACTCTTACTGATTTTACACGTGTTTGGGGTTACCTTCCCATGGATTGACCTTTAGCAAGGCCACCAATCCTCATTCATCCACTTGACAGAAAGGCTTGGCTGTCCAACACTTATGCAAATAAGACTTAACCACAGAAAAGATTCAGAACATGTGTGCAAAAGGGCATAGAGGAATTAAAAAAGAATGTTTGGCAAATGAGGAATAGTGGTGTGTATGGAATGCAATACGGTGCTGACTGTTTGCAGCCTTGAGATCATTAGTTTTATTGCTGGGTGGTTGACAGAGTACATGCTCAGGCTATACAGACGCGAAATATTTAATTGGATAAACTAGTCATGTAAGGGGATCTAAATGCAGTTTTCACACAGGATACCATGGGGAAAGAATTCTTAGGTAATAATTCATATGACCCAACCTGACCTTCAATATTCTATTGGAAATTCCTGGGTATTCCCTTGGAAGAGCATACTGAACGTAGAGTGGTGGAAAAGACGCAGAAAGTAACGGTGGAACAACATGCTTCTGAGGAAGAATAGGATGGGTTTGAAACGGATATGAGGATGAGAAGGAAGAACATACTGAGGAATTTTACCTTCCGATCTTTTCTGAGTTTCTCTCCCTTGAGCACATAGGTGACACTCATACAGGAAAGGGTGGGCTCCAGATAGAGGATGAGAAACTATTAGAAAAGTGGTTACACAACTTTGAAGGACTGCTGAGTATCAAAATAGAGGTTCCCGAGAGTCATTTGCATCCCTTGAGCCCAATTCAGTGCCAAGAGTCTATAGGGTTAGCACATGTACCTTCAGAGGCTAAAAGAGGACCAGGAGAACTGTCTAGATCAGAAGAGATAGCAGGTTTGGTAGGCTCAGAGAAGACACCATTTAGGAAAGGACAGGTTTCAGACAGAAGATGGGCAGCAATTAGAAAAGTGGTTACATGACTTTGAAGGACCACTGAATATGGAAATAGAGGTTCCTGAGAGTCCATGGCATCCCTTGAACCCAATTCAGCCCCAAGAGTCTATAAGGGCAGTACATGTACCCTCAGAGGCTAAAACAGGAGTAGGAGAACTGCCCAGACCAGCAGTGGTAGCAGGATCAGCAGACTCAGAGGAAGACGCCACTGTTCATAGGCAGGGGAAGGGACTATTCTTTTTCCTACCCCAAACAGTGGTACTCCCTTTGAAGTCTTATCTCAGTTTCTACATACTCTACGACCCATGATAGATCACTCCGGGGCATATCCAGTGTAGTAGAACGCTTAGAAGTGGAGAGTGATCCTACATAGGTGAGGATAATACTGGGTGAAATAGGCCCATATCCAGAAATTTATACAAAAGGACTGCTATATGTAGTTTACACGAGTATACATCAGCCAAGGATGGCCTTTCCAGGATTTTCCTGAGATGCATGAACAATGGATGCACACATAAGTTGCTTAGGGAATTACCTCTCTTGTTCAGAATGTCATCAAATTTTTATGAAACATAGAACATAACTATAAGTACCAATACCTGCTGCTCCAGGCTTCTATATGTGATCAACAATGGGTGCGTGGTAAGAAGGATGGCCTGATTAGTGAAGTGGCAGCCCTGAGACAGGAAATTAGAGACCAAGCAGAGTTGCTTTCAGAAGTTGTAACTATCCCAACAAACACAACTCACATAGGCACAAATGGGCGAGTAGCAGAATGTGAGCAAGAGTTAAGTCAGGTAAATGCAAAATTACAGATAGCTGAACATGAGGTTGAGGTTCTCAATGAGGAAAGCAAGATTGGTGTCACCCAAATTTCACCCTGAAATCTGCGACTACCCTATCCGAAAAAATTTCGTACTTTTAAAATAATGGGTCGTTTTGTGTTTTTATTGCCTGAAAGTTCTTGTATTGCGTCAAGATATTCCCAAAGAGCCATATTAGCCTTTTTCGCCAAATACCCAGATGCCCAAAATTGTTATATTCTGTCGTCGGGATTTGTCCACGGGAAATTTGTATTTAATTATTTTGAGCCCCTTTGAGGCTATTTGCGCTCCGTTTTAATTCTATTATGAGCGAATATGTCATTATTCCTATGTGCCAGAAGGGTTTTAACAAGGAATGAGTTTTGGCTTTATTTGTGACTTTTGGCAATTTTTCGTGTTTTTGTGTTGTCCCGTTTCGTTTTTTGTGAAATTTCTCTAGAACAATTCCTTTGCGGGTAAGCCCGATTTTTGGCCTAGAGCAACTGGAAAACATATACGCATGTTATGCCCGAGGAAGTCACCATCGGAGGTCTGGATCACTGGAAAAAGTGAAGTCGTGCACGGAAAAGCCCCTGCAGGATGGGCGCATTTTTGGAAAACAAAGGATTTAAGCTACAGGGGAAAATAGAAGCGGCAGGTAGGTGGGATTTTATTGCCTGCCTTGCAGGGTACTTTTTCCCGTGATAGAAAATTCACTTAAGCTGCAGTGGGAAAAATAGAAGCAAAGTGGTGTGGATTTTATGCACCTCCTTGCAGGTACTTTTTCCCATGATAGAAAATTCACTTAAGCTACAAAGTGGAAAAGTTAGAGGTCATGAGTGACGGGGAATTTATTGCTGCCTTGCTTGCAGGTAAAAATTCCCATGGTGAAATAAAAGAAAAATGACTTAAGTGAAATCATGGGATTTTATTGCACGCTTGCAGGTAAATAATCCCATTGTCAAAGTCAAATCACTTAAGTGGATCATGGGATTTCGGGGCTGCCTTGCAGGTAAAAATCCCATTGTCGAAATTTTTAAAATAGAATTCTATTATGCAAAAAGTGCGACCCACCTTGGGTGAATAATAATGCATTAAATAAGTATTTGTTAATATTTATTCACCCAATTTTGGCACCCAGGGCTTGTGGAAAAGTCAACAAAAGCAAAGGGGAATAAATCAATTGAAATAGAATTCCAAAATTAAATAAATTTAATTTATTTAATGCAGCCCCTTTTGAGAAGGAATTAATACTTTTTAAAGTATTAAATGATTATATTAATTCCTATTTTCAGTGGCTATGGTCAAAGCACACTGTGAAGCTTAAGTGAAGTGAAGTGTGGATGATTAAATTGAATTAATTTAATTGATTGGATGGCTGTCCTTAAACATGCTATATTTAAAAGAGAAGAGCTTGATTTTTAATTAATTAATTGCCTTTAATTGTTAGGGCAATTATTAATTATAGAATTGTGAGGGTTATATAAGCATGGGCAGCCATATGGGTGAATTATTTAATTCACAGGTAAAGAATTGCAGCCAAGAGGAAAAGTGTGCCCCCATTTGAAGAAGGATTTTGCTCAGGCAAGGTGGAAACAAGGCATTTGAAGAAGGATTTTGCTCAGGCAAGGTGGCAACAAGGCTAAAAGCTTCCAAATTTGGCGCATGCTTTGAAGGAGGTTGATCTTTGTCTGCATAATTGTTTGCACAGGTGTTACAGGAGCTCAGGTGTTTTTGAAAGGATTCATGCTCTCTTTATGTGCAAATTAAACACCATTTTTTGGGGCAGCAGGCTTGAAAAGTGCAGATTTTTATAATTAAAATTCACTATTCATGCTTCGGTGGCCATTTTTGTCTGAATAAATTGCAGGAATTCATTACAGGTGCTTTACAAAAGAAAAGGAGCTTTTATCAATGTCCAATACATTGCATATATCCTCCGAATCTGAAGAATTGTCCAGATCTGCACCAGTTTTGAAGAATTCCAGTCAAATAAGAAGAAAAAGAATTGTTCAGACAAAGATAGACAAAGCTATGGCGAAGAAAGATGAAAAAGAAAGCACAACGGAGTCATGCATTGCTTCTAAATTTGTAGATATTGGAGACACGGATCTAGGCTCGGAACCTCTTGCTGAATTGATAGAAAGACTCCACTCATGCGTGCAGGAAAGACTTCACTCATGCGTGCAGATAAAAAGCAGTGGAATTATTCGAGCTGCAACTTTTCCATCCACAACCCAGTTGCCAGAATTTGTTATGCAGGTGCAGATCCATATCCAGATGCAGATGTAGATGCGGATGCAAATCCATATGTAGATCCAGATCCAGATCTCATAGTTGCAAAAGCTTCCGGCACAAAGGCTTCATCCTCTTGTTTCAAATGCAGCCCGTGAAGAAGTCAGTGCGTGGAAAATTCCTTCCAAGATCCTGTGCATGTGCTCTCATCTTCCAGTTGAAGCCTTCATTGAATTTTCATTCACCCTGAGTGCTTTCCAGAATTTTTAATTGCTCATATGCAATTAAAAATAAGGATGATGAGTTATCTACGGCCAACCTTGCATTGATGCATGTACAATGGAGAAGAACTACAAAAGCTTCAAGGATAAAAGAGAAGACAATGCGAAGGCAAAATTTCAGCTTGCTTCCAATTCCAACTGCTTGCACCCAAATTGTTTCTTGACATTTCCAGACCCATTTTCCCGATCCAGTTTGAATCACCAGCGTGCATTGAAAAAGGACAAAGTCAACTTTCCTCTTCCTTCTTCTTTCCTCCGAAAAGTCATTCTTCCTTCTTCTTTCCTCCGACAAAAGTAATTGAGCGATCAATTAAATTATACAACTTAAGTGATTGGTTTAAAAGCCATTACTTGAAGAAGTCAACTACTTGGAGATAGGTGGCGGTTGTAAAATAGAAGATTCTATTTTCAATTGCAAATCATACATGTCATGCAAAGAGGAATTCCAGGAGGGAGATTGCGCTTGTTTCTTTCCGACTTCCGCATGTGCCGCTTCAACTAAAGCTTCCAACTTGTAATTGCCCTCTACATTCTATAAGTAGAGGAAGAACTTTTGGGTTAATCAATCAGAATTTGTAAGCAGCAATCTTGTGTTTTAGACTTTGTGCTGAACCCCTGAGAGCAACTTGGAGCAAAGGAATACAAAGGAGCAGGTTTCCGGAGAACTTTGTGTCACGGTGTACTATGTTTCTTGTTTTTAAATCTTAGATCTCTTAATAAACTGTGTTATTTTAGATCTGGATCTAGAGTTTCCTTTGTTTATAATTCTGTGTGTTCATATCTATTAAGTTTCTTCTATGTGCATGCAATTAGCTCTGCTATCTACTAATTGGGATGCACATCTTCCCCATTTCTTCTCTGTATTTCCTTTACTTCCTTCTTCTATAAAATACTTCCTTTCTTGAACAACTGCTTACTTGCTGCAAAACTTCTTAGTTATGGTTCATGAACTAAGTGGTTAAAGTAAAACCCCTGATAGATAATAACACATTTTTATTGACAAATCTGACACGGGAGCCTCACCGGTTAAATGAGGGAGATTTATCTCATGACTGCCTAGGTTTGATGCTATGCAGAAAATCTAGCCAACAAAGATGCAAGAAGCAGTACATATGGTAAACTATGCACGGGAACAAGAGCTAGTAGCCACCAAACAACTACAGCAAAGAACATTTGAATTCTATGACTTGAGAACTCAAGGACATCATTTGAAGGCTGCTCCGTCGAGCTCTCCAGGGATCAGATCACACCTCATCATCCAGGGACGTCTTTCTCTTCCCCTCTTCTTCTTGGACTGTTTTTATTGCATGGTTGGAAATGACTCAACTATCTAAGATGGGATGATGTAGACAGTCAAAAAGATTAAGCAATAATTAATGTGGCCAACATATTTTGTATGTGTTTTTGTTGGCATTTTGGTTAGTAGATTTGTAAGACAGTTTAAATGGTTATATGAATTGTCAACCACTGGGCCTTGCCCTTTAAATAGTGTAAATCATGTAGGGGTAACGGTACTTGTATCAGGTCCTACCTGTACGAAAGAAGATTGTAATATAAGTAAGCTTGAGGAACATAAAGCTGCTATTGTTCATGACTTGTGGTGGCATGTACATACAACCACTATTCGATGTGTGCTGTTAGTGCTAGTGCAATCTCTCAGTAGTCTGTATCAATACTACATAACCCTTGTTGTGCAGCTCTTCATTGCTCACCTCTTCGATTCACACCTCTTGCAGGTGATGCTGAATAACACACTGTCAACATGTTGACCTCTACTTGCACTGCATTACAAAACAACTTCAGTAATAGAGTCCAAATAACAGAGCCCCTCAACACTTGAGCTTTGTCATCCAAAAATGGCTAATGAAGTTGGAACAATTGGAATGCAAACAGTTCGTGTAACCTTGTGGCTCAGATATCGGAGTATAAACGTAGCTAGTGGAAGATAGATAATGCTACATCTCCTCGAAAGTGTGCATGTACAAAATGCACATACTTATAAACTTTTTTGTTCCAGTTCTATTATCTTTTCTATGTATCATCATTTGACTGTTCATGTCTGAAACAGTATTTTACATTTTTTGCACTCGCATATAACACTTCTAGATTCTAACAATTTAGAGTGTTGCTGACTGGTTATCTCTTGGGATCCAAATAAGAAAGACTACTCCAAATCGATATTGACACATATCCTTCCATAGTGAAGCACTTCAAGATGGAGAATGAGGTCTGACATAGCGATAAACTCATCAGTTCCATTTTCTATTCTGCGATGTATTTTCAGTCCAGTACTTGCTTAGAAGGAGAGGTATTCTGACCCATACAGTAACCGTGTTTGGCAAGTAGTGGGATTGAATGCTGGCACCCATGGTTTCATGAACAGAGATGATTTGTTGTAGAACCAAGGACTGCCTTGTAATATTGACTGATCCTTTGGTTTCCAGTTCCATACTAGCCATGTTTTCAAGGTTTTTGGTCCAGGGTAAGTCTGCACAAACCTGCTGATCAGAGCACTTTACTTGAGTTTTCAGAGTCGGGGTTCCATCTCCTTTAGTGAGACTTTAGTTTAGAAGAACTATCCATTTTCTGAAAACAGCCTTTTAGTCATTGTAGTTCCTAAAGAGGGTTTTATGATTGTTTTGTATGATTGTTAATGAAATAATGTAAGCACTTTGTCTTGGAAAGGTAAAGAGAATGCTGGAGTTGCAGCAGGTTTTAAGGGAGGAAAGGAAGAAGAGGATTCCATCCCTTTGATCAACAGATTTGGATTTGGGAGAACATTACAAGGATGCTGGAGAAGAATGGGGCGAGGAAAACTAGTTGTGAAAATGGTAAATGGAGAGAACAGGATGAGGATGCTGGAGAAGAATGGGGGTAGGAAAACTAGAGGTGAAAATGGTAAATGGAGAAAAATACAGTGTGAAAATCAGAGCTACAAATTCCACACATTAACATGTCTCTTCCTGAAAACAGTATTGTTATCGCATATATGCAACCACCCAGAACAGTAAATTATGCTGATGTAATGGTTGCCATGTATACGATAAAAATATGTTTGGACTCTGTAATGGTTTGTAAACAACAGTATTGCCAGCAGAAATTATGGTTGTAACTTGTGTAAATGACATAGCATATTGTTGTGTACAGTTTAAAGTGGTTCTGTTTTCTGTATTAGAATATTGGTGCAGACTGCAATATCAGTCATTTGTCTGATGCCTGTCCGTGTAAAACGCCTGACAAAACAGTCAGAAGTTCTAAAAGTTCAAAATACTGCAGATGAACTTGATAAATGTAACAAACAATGTGAATCCAGATACCAGAAATAATTTCTGATTTTTTTTTTGTTTTCAGAAGAGATGGCTTTGCTGTTTTCAAGGTAGAACATCAGAAGTAAAATCTGGTTTTTACCTCAGAAGTTAGAAGTTGGGTTCTGGCACTGAAAAAGTTAAAAGATTGTCGAATCTAAACAATTTTTTTCTCAATGATTCTAACAAGTTCAATGATCATAAGTTCATAACTTCAACACCTGGAAAGGTAGGATGTCAGCTGCATGTCATTATTGAGTTTTAATTGATGTTGTAGAAAGATATTATAAACCAACCATATTTTAATCATCTCATTTTTGCATATTCATTCTCATATATCAATATATATCTAATTCCAGTATGGTCATCTCTGCCCTATGTCATGTGGTAGTCAGAGCTTAAATTCCGGACCCTTGACAGTACTGCTGCTGAAAACAGTTACAAACATTTAAAAACCTTAGTTTATGGAATATCAAGACATTTTTGTTTCAGACAGAGTCATGGTGCCATTTCAGTAACTGAAAACCCTATTTGGGTAGACATTGATGCTTCCCACATAATAAGACAGACACCCTTCAGCCACAGGCAAGAGAAGGAACATGTATAATATCTATCTATAATTTCAATCTAACACTATTAATGCCATCCAATATACCAAGCATCATAATCTGTATAATGACAATTGAATAGTACATAAAACTTAAAAATAAAGTATCTAGGATGGCTATCTTGTCATTTTTGTAATGTGCAGTCATAAGTCTGCATGATACAGGCCCGTACTAATCAAAATACATTGTTTTACCATTCAAAATGGAGCTGTATGGTAAATAAAGTATATGACAACGGCACTAGTGCGCTATATAGGAGGGTGCCACTAAGTGGGTCACTACATATATGATATAGCAGTTATAGCAAAGTAGGGTAGCCATTTATATTCATTCCTTTTAAGTGATAATCTCAATTTAATGTGCCAATTTCATTCCAAGATCAATCACTGCATCTCTAAATTTCTACAGAGACGCTTCACATACCTACAAAACTAGACTGTTTCGGTATGGGTACAATACACTGAAACAGAAAAAATTTAAAACCTCAGGTATGGTACGTTATATATATATATATATATATATATATATATATATAGACAAATTTTTTACCCTGAAGGTTCTGAATTTGTTTTTTTCAATTTTATCCTCACCAAACACGAACACAAATACAAACCTGGTGACATAGATTGTATGAATAAAATTCGTGTCACCAGGTTCGTGTTTGTGTTCATGTTCGGTGAGGATAAAATTCGAAACAAATTCAGCACCTTCAAGGGAAAAATTCAGTCAATACATTTGAGTTATAAAATATTTCAAATTTTAAAACCTATTTAAATCTAATACAATATTTTAAATTAAATATTAAAAAAACTAAAATTATACCAATTTTAAACTTTATCAAAGTCTATAGTGAAAAATATAAAGAATAAAAGTAAAAGGGAGCCACCGCAAGTGAATGGAGACAAAAATCTTCCACCGCCAAATATAAAGACTTATAAAAGACTAAATACTTATATTAAACCTTTGTGCTTCGAGTAACATTTCAGGAGTCTAAAAATTATATTATTGGCGGCAGAGCTCTGCAGACAGTTTTGTTTGTGAATCAGTTTTACAATTCTGAAAGATTTTTATGCAAGTTCCACACAGCTCCACACAGGGTGAAGAATAATCTAGACGAAAGAGAGCATACAAAATCATTCATGGAACATGAAAACAGATTTTAAATAATTTGATAACTGAAAATGGAAGAACTTTGGGTTGGGTACGCTACAGGTACGTAACTGCAGGCCCCTGGTATATCCCGGTATGGAAATTCGTACCTGGGACGTACAGGGACCTGCAGGTATGTACCTGCAGCGTACCCAGCACGTACCCTATTACCCGTACCAGAAACGTATCAGGCCTGGTACAGGGGGTTCCAGGTGTTTCCGTGCAGTCTAGCTACAAAAGCTACACTTCACATATCAACAACAGCTACACTTGGCATACCTACAACATTTCTCTGGTGTTTATTATTTCAAAGAGTTTGTGCTTATTGCAATTTTTGAGCATGACTTTCTAGTACTCTTAGACTTGACCTCAAGATGAGTTTCAGCACACAGCAGACTTTTTTTTTTTCACCTAGTTTTTTAAGCTCAAGGCAGCACATACTGTGCTCTCATCATCTACCATAAATTAGGTAGATATATTATTAGAATGTCGTTTAGGTAAAATGCCACCATTTTCCCCATGGTGACCCTTCTCTATCTCGTATTGATCGGATCTTAACTGTCTCTCTCACCATGTGGGACCGCCCCGCAACCGCAAAGGGGAGGGGGGTCCGTCTCGTGATTTTCTCGGTAGGGAGGGAGGCAAAGCCGACTGCTCCAACTTATCAAGACAACAAGCTATATTATTCAGTGGCTAGATATAAATTAAAATTTAATGTCATGCCTCTGAATTCTGGATAGATATGCTGCATAGAAGAAATTAGGATGGAAAATTATTTTCTTATTAGGGTAGGATTATGGCCATTCAAATTGGGTATTGGCAGTTGCTCATGAAGTAGACAGAAACGATTGTGTTTAGCCCATTCTATAATTGCCATTTCTACCTATACATTTCTTTCAACTTCAATTTATCATACATTTTCATAATACCTATTAATTCTAGATAGATATATTGCATGTAGAACTTGAGGGATAAAATACTTATCTTGTTAGTGTAATAATATGATGATTCACAATGGGTCATGACAGTTCCAATAAAGTAGCTTAAATAATTCTCATTTCTCACCTAGATGTTTATGTCAACTTCCCTTAATTATACATTACCCGTTATTGCCATCTAATACTGGTCTGTTATAAAAATTTGCCTCACAATCCTATTATGCTATTCATATCATTGTTTTATGCTGTTGCAAAGAACTTTCATTTTTATTTTCCTAGAGCATTTTCTATATTTTTGTATTGGAAGCACTAGTAGCATCATCTGCATTGGGTTTTCTTGTGTTTCTTTAATCTGATTATTTTGGACTGGTTTGCTTGCAGGGTTTTCAATTTCTTGTTGACGATTCTGGTGGTTTTGCAAGTGTCGCAGCAGATTTTGTTGAATCAGTAGCAGATGAATATGCACGCACTCCCATTCTTATGTATACTGCAAGAGATCCTAGCAGTTACACAAAGCTTCATGATTTAAGAAGTTCAATGACAAGGGCACTTCATGATGCCATATCTTTTGTCAAAATTTCATCTTTTAGCGGTCTTACAGTACCAGTGGGGCTACCTTCTTTGGCTAAAAGTATGAAATCCTTTTTGCTTTTACTATTATATAATTGCCAACAGTGAAGGAAACAACATGCAAAACTAGGGTTAATACTAGTAGTTTGATAATTATTCTTTGACTTTCAGCAAAACAATGACTAAAATATTAAAAATTGAGAGAGGAAGCATGCTATATACTAAGTTTCATTTGTTATTTGTTGACTTACAAGTGAATAGTAAATAAAAACGGGCAAAGAAAACAAATTGATTTCACTAAGCGATCTATGTTGGTGTAGATGCCCCATTACACCTAGGTTTCAGCTTGCTTAGGTTAGTCGATATAACCTAGAGTTTCTATTTTCCTATTTTAGCAATCTTAAAAATTGAAAAGGGCACCTTTTTATGAACTAGTAGGATTGCACCATTTTCTGTGACCAATAGAATTGCACCATTCCCTTATCCAATAAAAAAAGGGATGAATACCTTAGCTTTTCTATTAACACTTCTCATGGACAAGAGTTTTTCATGTTATATTATTACTTCTATTGTACATGTGTCTTGTCCTATTAATACTTCTAAAATGACTACTTATACTGTACATGAGTCTTGTTCTATTAATACTTCTTCTATATGTGAATTCTTTTATTAAAATTGCATGTACATGAGAAGTATTAGTAGAAAAGCTAAGGTATCCATCCCTTATTTTTGTGGGATGAGGGAATGGTGCAATTCTATTGGTCAAAGGAAGTGCATTCTCATTGGTCCATGGAAAGGTGTCTTTTCCTAATTTTAAAATAGAAATATAGGAAAATAGAAACTTTAGGTTATATCGGCTATAGTTAAACTTGTACTTGGCAATTACTCGGCAGCCCAAAATTTTAACTTAGACTCGGACTCAACAAATTTATTGCTACTTAAAAATATAAATTCATAAAATAAACTTAAATAACATGTAAAAAACTATTAAATGACATGAGAATTGAATATAGAGAATATATAAATATATTTTCTATTAAGTTTTCAACCAAAAAAGAGTACAAATTACAATGCTCAATTTTTTAGATTATAGTCATCAATGCACCAAAATATACTAATACGATTCTATGAATATCATCTTTTGTGCCTAGTCTTCGCCCCTAGAAGTGGAAGGTAAAGATTCCTCCTCTGCATCATCATCTGCGCAAGATACGCTTCTACCGCTCCTAACATTATTGCTTCTTCTTCTTCCTTCTCCAAAGTTGTGATGTCCTTGGTAATCATGGATTGTTCATCCCGACTCTCATGCTCAACAATCTATTCAGCCTATGGATCAATATCATCCAAGTCTATTGCCTCATGACTTTCTTGCCCTTCCACTTGTTTCACACGAAAACGAAGATTGTATCACACAAAAACAAGGTCATTGAGTTGTGTTGTCAACATGTTGTGCTTCTTTGTGTGAACAACTTTAGACATGTTCCAATTACATTTACACCCAAAAGAGCTACACATTTGGCATTATTGCGCATGGCTAGCCTCTAAAGATTTGGTGTCTTGCACCATAATCTGCACATAGACACTAAAACATTTTAAATTTTTCAAGTCAACTAAACTTGGATAAATGAAAGAAGTCTAGTGTATATGAGTAATGAGATTATAAAAAAATGACCCGATGTGTTTTTACCTGGATGTTGGGTGTTTTCCTTCAAATGCATGTCTACGAAGAAAAGAGCCTCTCTTTTGCACTCTTGTAAATCTATAGCTTATCAAGAATTGCATCTCTAGGCCTTCGTTAATGATCAACCTCTCTATGCATGTTTTGAGGCCATCCATAACTTCCTCATCAACCTTAAATGAATCGGAATAGAAAAATTTGGGGTTCAAATAGTAGGCCATTGCATGTATATGTTGGTGGAGTTTCTTGTTCATTCACATTTTATTTTATTTTGATTGAGCACCTCTAGGGTGTCTTACAATTGGGCACTTTGGATTACATAGTTTGATGACATCTCTTGCCTAAGTTCCGGAGGGAACATATAGATCCAACAATGCAAAGTAAGCGAACAAACTAAACCAATGAACACCTTCAGCTAAGCAACTATGGGTAAGGGGTATCCACGTTGTCAAAATCACCCAGGGCATGATCCTGACATCAACCATTTGAGTCTTCGTGTCGGGTGTCTCCAGGTCTTGCACTTAACAAGACTTGATCCCTCATGGGCTCATTGAAAGCCATACATCAACACCAATAGACCAAGAGATCTTCGACATTTTTTTTCTTTTATTTTGATCACAAAATTCTCTTTGGCCTCCTTAGTCATGTCCATGGCCTCATACAAATAACCCATTGGGTGTTTTCCCCAATCTACCAAGTGACTCTAACCAAAGGCTCTAACACCTAAAACAAAATAATGTGCAATTTTAAAATCAAAATTAAGAGAAACCAAAAACTAATAATAATAAAATAAATGATAATTAAAAAATAGTTAAGCTGCAAGTTACTTTAAGGATTTCATTTTTGTGTTTCGCAACATCATTAAAATTGAGACTTAATCCTTCGTGGGCTCATTGAAAGCCATACATCAACACCAATAGACCAAGGGATCTTCAACATTTTTTTTTTTTATTTTGATCACAAAAATTCTCTTTGGCCTCCTTAGTCATGTCCATGGCCTCATACAAATAACCCATTGAGTGTTTTCCCCAATCTACCAAGTGACTCTAACCAAAGGTCTAACACCTAAAACTAAATAATGTGCAATTTTAAAATCAAAATTAAGAGAAACCAAAAATAATACTAATAAAATAAATGATAAATAAAAAATAGTTAGGTCGCAAGTTACTTTAAGGATTTCATCTATGTGTTTCGCAAACACATCAATTAAATTGAGATTTGCAGCCTGTTTCCCTTCGGCCTTCCTAGCATAAAGAGACTCTAACCATAGCGCACTCACAAATATCTACTTAAGAGATGTTAGTGAGCCTGAAAGGTGGCAAATTGTGTGATTCCTGCTTGCACCTCCTTTTTGTTCGTGCACTCTCATCAAACTTAGCATCCAAGGGTGATTGTAGATGAAATTTATGATATTTCTTGCCGCCTCATCCACATTTTTCACTCATGTCGTCTTTCTGATGTCTTTAAACAAGAGATCAATGCAATGGGGTTGCACAAGGGGTTTTAAAAAGTGTAGATGCCTCTCCTCAAGAAGTCTCCTTGCTATATATGTTGTTGGATTGTCTGTCACAACCTGGACAAGTCAATGCAATCCATTCATATGAAAGAGGTGTGCTTACAGAAGAGTAATAATAGCATA
The DNA here is from genome assembly GCA_018340775.1 of Taxus wallichiana var. yunnanensis. Taxonomy (NCBI): domain Eukaryota; kingdom Viridiplantae; phylum Streptophyta; class Pinopsida; order Cupressales; family Taxaceae; genus Taxus; species Taxus wallichiana. The sequence goes on from CM031241.1 coordinate 264,472,654, forward strand.
CTCATTGGAGACGGAAGTACTGCAGGATGATAAATCATCCATGAGAGTTTGAACCTAGACATATACTCTCCCAATTTCTCAGTATCTTGCTTCTCTGTCCCAAGAAATTTCTTTTTCAAGTGAATGGTTGTGCTCGCATACTCTGTCTCATACATTTTTAATGTATCGTCCAATGCCTGTTTTTTTGTATCCATCTTTGTGACTATAGGAATATTATTTTCAAACAAAATGATGGATTTTGCATGCTTGGTTTTTTGCGTCCTCAATCTCCCATTTATTATTTGCATCTAAAAATAATGTCTCACTGGATTTGGGTCGGCTCCATCCACCAATCCATACAAGTCTTCCACCAACAGCATTTCCATTGTCAGCTTCCAGATAAAAATTCTTCCTTGCAAATTGTTTCACAAAGTTTTTTCCATTGTCATCTTCCAGAGATTAAACTTCTTCCTATCAAATTGTTTCACAAATTTTTGAGAATCTGCAGTAGAATTTGATGAAGCAATTACTCCAAAATCTCATAAACAAGGAAAAAAATGTTAAGAGCACTGTATGTCCAGAAATAAATGAGAGATCATATACTGTGCCTTGAAAATAAGCTTATCTATCTCCATGTTGTTTTTTTCAAAACAATATATTCTAAATAGGGATACATTGACTCAACTTTTGTATATGCCAGATCTCCCTGTAGCTATTTATAATCTGAACGCTTCAAGTAAAATACTGTAGGAAGTTGAGCAAACCAGTAGTAAAAGTAATACAGTCACAGACCCATAGAGTATACTGAATATAAAGTGTATCTGCCAATGCAATTTTACATTTTGAGTTGGACTTTTTCTTTGGGCAAAGTAAACAATAATTCTTTAGAAGCTACTTTTGTCAGGTATGAGTTATGTTAACTTTTGCTTACATTGATTTTTTTGAAGGCCAAGCTTCTCGGTTCCTTTGTATCAATGATTCTAAGCCTTTCCACTCTAGTGCGGTTTATGCATCTACTTTTCATACTGCAACTCTTCCATTCAGAATGGAAGCATCAAGACCATCAGACATCACAGAAGTTGGTATCGGCAGTTTGGACATGGACATGATGATAAGGACCCTCTCACATCAATACAGGCAGCAAGTTGTAGCAAGTTTGGACGCTGCAGTCCCAGCACCTCCTATAGCAGGTCTTCCATAAGGAATGTTGTGCAGTCGATTTGATTTAAAACTCAAAAGAATAACATCCATTGGAATGTAAATGCTGAAGCTTTGTCAATGTTTGGTTTGCTAAGAATCTAAGATACAATTCTGCTTATTTCAGGTGTTCAAAACAGGGGTGTTTTAGAAAGAAGTCTGCATTCATTGACACCTAATGTTGCAGATAATTCCACAGATACACGAGGAGCTGAAGCCTTAGTGATTCAGGGAGCTGTACACTCAGGTAAAGTCACTATTCATTTGTATTAATCTCAAAGGGCGTGGGTACAATTCTTTACCAGAATTTGGTAGAAGTCCTGGCAGGCAAATATGCATCAGGTTTTTATCGCGTCTTTAGATGTATTTGATTAACTTATGACTAGCAAAAACAAAATGTCAAATTTCTCTTAATTCAATATGTTATGGCTTTCAGCCATCAAAATAAATACAAATTTTTGTTGTTGCACTTTTATATAGCTTCCGTGGTTATTGAAATTGTTTTTAGTACATATAGAAATTATTCAATCTGCTTTGGTTACAGGACGGGAGGTCAAGCTTTTATTTCCGAAGTAAGAGACTCTATCTTTCCGGAACACGAAGGCCATGCAAGAAGATTGCCAGATTGCCACTTGTCTGTCTCTCGATGTCCACTTCCTATACCATTGCCTTTCCCCTGTTTTTTTGGGAATTTCATTGGTCAGAATGGAGAAATACTGCCCAGTCCCTCTGCTGAACCTCCAGGACGGGGTGGTCTTGATGTTTTGTCAATTCCCATTGCTACAAGGTTGAGATCCAGTAAAGCCATTCTACCATTTCTGGAGAATAGGTTACAGAACCTCCAGAATTGGGGTATTGCAAGTGGTTCTCCTGGAGGTCATTTGCTAGAAACATGGGGTTTGCAGAAGGCCGATGTGGAGGATTTAGGAGAGTCTCTTTCAGAAATGGTGCTTTCTTTTGATGATTCATTGATGGATACTTCTTCAGACTCTGATTAAGTTATTTAGTTTGTTTTCAGATTGCACAAGTCGGATATAATCTTATGGTGAAAATTATCCTTGTAAATATTGCATATACTTATAATTTGGCCTTTGTCCACATAGCATAGTGCTCACATATTAAAAATGGCAACCCCCATTCTGCACTGAAGCAGTCTATTCTTCCTTGCCTTAGTGATCTATTTTTGACTGCGTCTTGTTGCTTTAAAAAGTAATGATGATGATAAAAATTCTGGTTGCAGAACAATAGGAGCCATTTGCTTAGCGTTGTTTGGGATTTTCAAAATCATTTTTGGAATTTATGGTCATCTTAAAGAGTCTTGATGTGAGATGTTCCACATAAATCCGGAAAAGACAGTATATTTTATAGCTGGCAAAAAGTTACAATTTAAATGCAGACCAGAATTTATCTACAATAGCCCCAAGACTAATAGATAAATTGTAGCCTTAAGTCAAGAGAAGATTTGCTCAATGCACTTCATAATAGAAATTAAACAGCGTTACAAAAATTTACAATTACATGAAATATTTAATAGACTAGATGGTTAGCTGCCTTAGAGAGAAAAATTAAGGAAAATAAGGTAAGTCTGATGGCGCCAAATATTCTGTACCGACATCAATATCATCTAGGAAATGTAGTGACCTCGCATTGGTGGCAGTCAAAATAAACGTAAGTACTGAAAACTAGCCAAATATGATCGATGAAGATTAATTATGACTGAATTCAGAATGCTGATCAATCAGTTGATCGAGGACTAATATCTTCTGTTGAACCTGATTTGAATGTTGCCAACTGCTGTGACATCAATCTACTTAGCGTGAGAATAAACATTCAAATGTAAAACTTGAGAATATGAATTTCCAGGGGTTTGAAGAGGAAGCTTGTGATTATGAATTTCAAAGGGTTTGAACAGGAAGCTTGTGAATATGAATTTCTGGGTGTGAGTTCTTTTAAGTGTTTCCTGCGGGCCGGGCTGTCTGGATATGAGGGTTTTAAGGACCTTTAAATCTATGAAAATGGCCAACATAAGAAGCAGTTGAAGATTTTTCCAATTTGTAGTTAAACTCAACAAATTGACTATCAGTATGTTCATCATATTCAGCAGTAACACACCGATGATGAAAAGTTGTAGTGTCTTTATACGTGTTTATGCTTGGGCTTTATATTGTGGCATCAAATTTGTACAAAAGCTTTAAAATCAATAATTTGCATGTGGAAGGGTACCAACACAGTAATTGTTGTCAGCATTAAGAAAGTGTAACATATCCCTAGGTGAGGGAGCCCAATGCCTGCAAATATTAACTTCGTGGGTGCCCCAATGAGTTAGATGCCATGTCAACATCTCAAATTACCACCATTGAAAAGCTAGTCATATGTCCGACATGCACATCTCATTTAAACCTGTATTTGCCACATGGAAGGTTGAAATCACGAGGCCCCCTTCAAAGGTATTTTAAAATGGAAAACATATACTTGAGATGTGTTCACCCCATGTATTGAAATATCAGCTATGAGTTTCTAATCTATTTCATTGAATCCCTAAACTTGCTTTAACAATCCATGTAGTTGAACATCTAAACCTCCTGTTTTTTGTGCCACCATTAAAATTCCCCTCGCTCAAAACATCATGTGAATGAAAAGTTTCAAAACAAAGGATGTGGAGGAAAAAACAAGTAGGAGAAAACACTACTTTTTATCGTTCAATACCACTCATGTACATGGCGAAAAAACATATATAGGGGATGAAATTAAATGGAGAGAAAAGATCCTCATTGCTCAGCTAAGGACTAGTTCCTATTGACTTAGAAGTGAAATTAGAAGATGGACACCTAAGGAATAGTGGAAAGAAAGGGTTTGTGTTTTATGCACCACATGGGCAATCGAAACAAATGAGCATTTCATCCTTGAATGTCCAAAATATGCTGGCATTCAAGCCAAGTGTGTGGAAACATTAAGAGTTTGTTCCATGATAGAAAAATTCAAGAAAACAAAATAAAACGGTTAGGAGAGATGTTAACTCAATTTGGTAAAAGGAGTCGCCTTCTAAAAACACTTTGTTGGCTTATGGACCTTTGAGTAGTTAGAGTAATTGATGATCTCATAGACCATTTGTTGGCTAGATTTTACGCATAGTTGAAAACCTAAGTAGTCATGAGATAAATCTCTCATTTACTTGGTGAGGCTCCCGTGTAAGATTTTGTCGGTTATATATCATAATATTTATTTGTGGTATTACTTTAACCATGTAACTCGTGAACCATAGCTATACGACTCACTGCACAAGTAAGCAAATCAGTAAAAGAAAGTAAATATCTCAAGTAGGGAAAATAATAGAAATACGTGAATGAAAGGGGGAAGATGTGCAACCCAATCAATAGATTACAGAGTTGATCACATGCACATAAGTAAAACAGATAGATATTAACATACGTAATTATAAGCAAATGAAACTTTCGGATCTAAATCTAGAATAACACAAAGTTTATGAATATATCTAAGAAAAAGGTTAGAAATAAAGTGCACCATTGACACAAAGTTCTCCTAAATATGTTCATTTCTATTCCTTTGTTTTCAAATAGCTATCGGGGTTTCAAAGACAAAGTTTGGAACACAAAAATGCCGCTTACAAATTTTGATTCTTTAACCCGTAGGTTCTTCCTCTATTTATAGTGTATAAAGGGCAATTACAAATAGGAAGCTTTAAATGAATTCTCGCATGTGGAAGCTATGAAAAGGGAAACCACTAACCACTGCAATCTTCCTCCTAAATTCCTCTTTCATGACATGCATGATTTATAACTGAAAAATAGAACCTTCTATTTTGCATGTCTGCCACATATTTCTAAGTAATTGACTTCTTCAAATAACGACTTTTAAACCAATCACTTAAGTTTTATAATTTAATTGATTGCTCAATTATTTTGTCGGAGAAAATAAAAAAAGAGGAAAAGAAATAAGAAGAAAGCTGCAACCCTCCTTGTCTTGTTCTTCTTCCATATTCTACATGTAATTGACTATTTTGCCTTTGATTCTCACCGAGTTGGATCCGGAAGCGATGACTATGATTTGCTTGCAAGTATTGTCTTTAACTTGTCTTCCTTCTATCCTTGAAGCTTTTACAATTCTTCTTCAATAAATGCAAAGTAAATTCGATGAAGGCTTCAACTGGAAGATTAGGAGCACATGCACAAGATCCTGGAAGGAATTTCTCATGCACTGACTTCTACACGAGCTGTGTCGAAAACAAGAGGATGAATTTTTGCAAGAAGTCTTTGCAATTATGACATCTAGATCTCGTCAATTAAATCGGTGAGAGGTTTAGGGCCAATGTCTATATCATTGACTTCAAAATTTGGAAGCTATGCATGATTCTGCTTGATCATTTTCTTTCATCATGTTTTATCATGGTCAAAACAATCTTTGTCTGAGCTCTTTTCTTTTAATTCCGCCGAATCCCTTGCGAATTAGATCGATTTGTGCAGATCTAGCAACTTCTTCTTGATTCGAAAATATATTCAGTGTACTTGATATTGATTTGAGTTTCCTTTCACTTATATAAGCACTTGTAATGAATACATGTAATTAATTCAGACAAAGACGGAATCCAGAGCATGAACACTTGATTTTTATCACAAAAATTTGCATATAAAGCTCGCTGCCCTAAAATTTGAGGTTTTGCTTGCATGCAAAACAAACATAAATATTTTCAACTTCACCTAGGCACTTATACCAACATGCAAATAATTAACAAGGCTTAAATCAAGCTCCTCCAACCCTAGGTGCCAAACTTTGAAGCTTTCCGACAATGAGAAACACTTTTTGATGCAAAAATCCTCCTTCCTTGGGCGCCAAAACTATCCGGGCTGCAATCCTTTGCAAAAAGAATTAATTACATCTTCACTATGGCAACCCATGCTTATATAACCCTCAACATTCTATTTCTAATAATTGTCCACCCTATTCCTGACAATTAATTAATAAACAATAATGTTTATTCACCAAAATTGGGTGCCTATTTTTGCATGTTGTTGGTTGTCATTAAATAAATTTTATTTATTTATTTTTAGCATGCTACCTTGATTCACTTTGGTTTATCCTCATGTATTGACTTTCTATTCATCTTGGGCCTCAAAATTAGGCAAAGCAAATATTATTAATAAATACCATTAATATCATTGTTTAATCACCAAACGGGTCACATTTTTTTGACATGAGTAAATTCTAAATTTAAGAAGTCAATTTCGATGGGAATTTTCACCTGCACTGCACTGCAGCTCTAAAAATCCCTTCTTCCACTTAAGTGATTTGACTTTCATCATAGAATTTTTACCCTACAAGGCGTAATAAATTCTCACCTACCTATTGTTTCTAACTTTCCCACTGCAGATTAAATGACTTTCCAAAAAGTGTGACTTGCATTAAAATTAGCCCCCTTTGAAAAAGTGCAACTTGTTTAGGTGAATAAAACCTTCTCGATGGGAAAAGTTAAGTCATGTTAGGCGCAGCAGGCAAAAATTCTCATCGGTGTTTTAAGTGATTTTTATTTTTTTTATAATAGGAATTTTTACCCTCTGAAGGCGGATAAGAAATTCTCGTCTGTCTGTCATAGCCTCTAATTTTCCCATCGCGCTTAAGTGACTTTGACTTCATGGGAAGAAGTACCCTGCAAGACAGGTAATAAATTCTCTCCTGCGTGTAACTTACACTCACTAATTTGAAAAATGTGACTTGCCTGGGAGAGACTTTTTTTGCATGACTTCATCATTTTTGGTTAAAAGCTTGCATTTTGAGGTTGATTCCTTCTGGCGTTGTGTTGGTAGATGATCTTCAGATGCTTCAGACAATTAAACAAACTATACTGACAAAAGAATTGACCTAGAGGAATTTCACAGAGAAACCGAGGAGAAAACCGAAGAAAAACGCAAAAGAAATAAATAAAAGTGAAAAATGTTGTCAGAAGTTGCAAACAATGCCTTGAATTCATTCCTAGTGAAAACCCTATTGAAATGAGTGAATACTAGCATGCAAAACTTAACCGGAGCACAATTTACTTCAAACGGGACATTATTTATTCAATAAATAATTAAATAAAAATTTCCCGCAGACAAAACTTGGCGGAGGGATAAAATGAGTTTGGGCATCTGGGTATTTGTCGAAATTGGTTCATATGATTCACTGGGAATATCCTAACATAATACAAACATCTTTTGGCAATAAAAACACAAAAAGACCCGTTATTTTAAAAAAATGAAATTTTTTCAAATAGGTAGTCCCAGATTTCAGGGGTGAAATGGGACACCACCATTTGATCTCATTAAAACCATTTCATTTCAAAATATTTCTAATGCAACATATTCTCTAAGGATGTCCTATCCATACTTTTACAAGTAGGGCAGATTACCCAATACTTGAGAGGGGTCCTATATTTACTACTTTATACAACTTTAAATACCTAATACACATATTTAGGTCTAACTTGCTTTTTAATGCATTTCAAATTTGTTGTTTTAAATCATCTCACAATGTGACTTTCCTCCAACTAAATGCATAAAACGCAAAATACATAGTAAACATATGTTGACTCAATTGTGAGAAAAATTTAAATGATTATGTGGCATCATTTATGTGCCACGTGGATGCCAAGTTAGGGTGCACAAGTAATGGTTCAACTCCCATGTATGTGGAGCCAGTTTTCAATTGCATGTGTTTTTTTTCTTTGGATGTTCCATCTTTTATTATGATTTAAAGTTTTCTTTCAATCATACTTCAATGGAATTTCAATGGGTGTGGCTCAATTTTTTCTATGAATTTAGTGACTTTAATGTGTATTTGTTATTGCGAAATTATTTGCATAGGTTGAGAGTGTGTTTGCAAAGGTTGAATTGATCGGGTAGAATGCTTGGAGGTTGCATTTGATGAAACATGGTAAATGTTCCATGAGGGCATAATAGAAACATCTTCTAGCCTTTGTCTAGCATGGTTTTTACCTTGGGTTTTCTTTATTACTTCAAGGGGCAACAACCGAGCTTGACCTCAATATGGCAGGGTTTTTGGGATACCAAATGAATGTGATTATGTTTTGTTACGCTCCGTGAAAATAATAAATCAAAGCTTCTTTCCCTATAAACAAACCTACAAATCACACTTTAGACAAGATAATGTTACTCCTCATAAACACTTAAGCTTTTATTAATATTTATGATTGTGCTATAAGATGATAAGATGAAAATGTGATTATCGGACATCACTTATTTAGGATAGATACACATACGGCTAACATTAATCATGATCTAGACCCGTAAATCATGATTCTCGTCTCAGATAGAGATGTTCAAACACGTTAGATGTTACATAATCAATTACTTCTCCCACAAAGGTGTGTCGAATCGGGGATAGAAATGTAATCCTCAAAGAAGTCAAAGGACTCTTCTCGGGATGTCAAAAAGGAGAGTGAGTGCGGTGTCGGTGCTAGATATGTTGATGTGGTTGTGGTCTTCGGCTACAAGTGCTATGTTGTGGTCTTCTGACAAGTCTAAGCCAACCTCGAAATGATACTCATACTATGCAAAATCTACATGGAGTCTTATGGCTTCATTGTACTCATCCCGAGAATGCTTCGTAGCTTCTCGGATGCGCTGAGTTGTTGCAAAGATAGACTCTAGAGTTGAAGGGTGCATTTTGGATTGCGTAGAGCTCAAGATCATGGAGGAGCTCGTATTATTCCCAATAGAGTGGATGCTGAATGATAGGAAAAGCACCAAAGTCAGTTGTGGGATGATTAGTGCCACCTAATGCCATCTGAGAGCAACATTTTGGACAAAATATTAGCAAATAACAAGAAAAAGCAAGACATTTAAATTAGATTATGCGAAAAGTATGAAAAAAACAAAATAACACAAGAATCGCCAACGATTAAGGTAAATCGCTAGCGATTGTTGTTAGTTTTAACAACTTATTAAAATAGAGGTAAGAAACTCTACCAAGCTATCATTTAAGGTAAGTTCAAAGCTTTGATGATATATTATAAATACATGGACAAACATTACCCGCAAACAATGTCTAAAAATGAACAAAAACAAGCAAATTACCTTATGTAAGAGAATGGTTTGGTTGACAAAAACGAAGGGAGATGACTTGATGACGAAAACGAGTGATTGTGTGATTAATGTGACGACTGGAGCAACATAACACCTTTGGTGAAAGTTGATGAAGAACACAATGGTCTCGGTATGGCGGAAATGAAGCACAATGTACTGCAATGCGTGAGAATTCTCCCCCAAAGGAGATATGAATGCACATATTTATAGATCGTTGATGATCGAGGCAAATCGTCGCGATCAAGCGGAAATCCTAAGTTAGTTAGATGGGTGATTTTCTCCTTTTCCAAACTAGATGTGGCATGTTTCAAAGTAGTTAAGGTGGGAGGAGGGTAAAAAAACAAAAACAAACTAGATTTGGATAAGGGGGTTAGCTTTTTTAAAAGATTTAGTTAGTGAATTTTAGGAAGTTAGTTAGGAATAGGTTAGTGATTTTTAGGAGGTAGTTTTAGATGTGGTTAATTAGTTAGTGAGGGTGAGGGGGCATATTTATTAATTTTAATAATAATTAATTAATTAATTATTTTAGACTTTAGGGACGTGAGGGGTGCGAAGGGCATGAATTAATTGAAGAGGGTCAAAAGGACGATATTGTGAAGTGTCGTAAATGAGTCGTCTTTGGTCGCAAATAATCTTAAGCCGAGGAGAATGTAAAATTTTGGTGTCTTCAATCTTCTCTTTTCCTCTAACCTAATAATTCCCAACCGTATTTTGTGACGGCACTAGAGTAAATTTTTACAAGGTTCAAAAACCATAAGGGAAGAAAATGGTCTCTAGAGAAGTTTATTACTTAGTCATTTGATAATCACTATTTTTAACATACATGTGTCATGTATAATGCATAGCTAACAATTGTGTCTAGTAGAGCTAACCTCACCTATTCGTCTCACATGTTTACCATTTCCAACAAGATAGTCCAGCAATGGAAATGAGAGTTGTAGTAGTTGGATTTACGTTTATGTGGGGGAGTTAGTTATCATATCATCCCCTGATGATCTATGATTTTTTTAATTAGTTTTTAGATTCATTTCTAGTTCCCTTTCAACTACGCACATTTACAACTCTTAAGTGTTATGTCATTACAAAGCTACTATACATGTACTTGCCATTATGTGGCCTATATTTTCTTACACTCTAAAAGAGATTTCCTTTAAATGAAGGGCTGCAATAGTTGAAGATATGTAGAAGAGATTAAATGGGGTTGTGGGTATGCAAAATGTGTATCATCTCTTTCAATTGACCTTATGTGGTTTGACCATCCTCTAACTTATGCACTTCTCATAAGTCTTTGAACTTCTTTTGTAAAAGTTTTCGAGAGTGGACGTGTACCCTCTAACAAGGCTTTCTCTCGAAATGTTAGTCTATTACGGTTGAGGTTATGGAGTAGAGTGTGCAAGGAGTTATGTCTAGAACATAAAATTTGTAGCCCCTCCTTGCCATGACTCTACATAATCTTGTGAGATCAAGATTAAGATTTGGTGGTGGGTGGCATAGCTATAGGCATTGACATTGTGTATTATTCTATACTTGTGCCAACAAGGATGAAAGCTTGTTTAAATGGTATAGTTATTTAAGACTCTTGGACAATGGGATGTGGGGATGGGGTTTTGTGTCGGCAAAATAATCAAAGTTTGGGGTGGCAAGAGGACAGCTTAAAAATTCTTGTTTTGGGAATGGGGCATATGGAAAGGGTGAGGGCTTTGGGGATGACTATTTAAATGTAATTTAATTTCAAAAATACAAATGAAATTTAAAATAACTTAAACAAACTAAAAAAGTTTGAAATTCAAAATAATAATTATTAAATAAGACTAATAAATTAAAAATCCATCCGATAAATGAAAATTATCAATATTGCAATGACAAAGTGAGATAGATTAACAATGATCTTGCAAAGTCCAATTCCGAGTTGAGAGTTGAGATAATGAGAAGACGATTACATGATATTATATAGTTTAATTTATAATGACCATGAGAAGAATACATGGATCAACAACCTACCTTGGCTTCTCGGATCTACATCACACATAGTATTGGGATCTCCTTGTGTTGAGACGCCTTACAATCCATGAGATGCAAGGCATTGTGTATGACAAGCTTCTATCCTCTCTTTGTGGTAATTCTTCTTCTCTTAAGAGAGTGGATCCACCCATATGTTAACAGATTCATCTCAAAAGCATAGGAACTAGGAACTTGATAAATGATGTGAATGGAAAGTGTGCATAACACTCTTGGATGACCAAACAGTTGTCATAAACTCGTTGGATTTTCATGTGTGATGAGCTCATTAAATGGTTTAATAATGACATTATTTATCTTCCCCCTTGTTTGAATATGCATGCATTCTATAACTTTTTCCTAATCCAAAGTAGAGAATATATGCATTTTACTAGATTTGTGTGTGTATTTGTTCCACCATTGTGTTCTAACTAAATATCATGAAAAGAATTCAGTTTTGTGTATATAGATCAAGAAAAGTATGATTTTGTCGAAGATTCGAGTTTCAGGCCTAGAGATCCAAGTCTGCTAAGCTTCAAAGCCTCTTTATAGCTTCAAAATCTTTTAATGTGGCTTTGGAGTCTCTTCTTTTGGTTTCGGGGTCTCTTCGCAACTTTGAAGTTTGACCCTTTGGCTTCGGAGTCTACTTACTTCAAAGATCTCGTCAACTCGCTTCAACGCCTAAAGATATGGAATCTATGCCAGCCTTAGAACATGCATCCATGCTCATTCAAGAATAACACACACTAGAATTAGAAATACCAGTTATAGAACAGATCATGTAGTTTATTTTCATATATGTTTTGTTGTAATTGAATCCTATAGAGTCAATCAGTTCCCCAATTCTCTCTCCATCATTTCATCTTGAAATATGGAGATATTGTGGAACCTCTTTATCAGTTATCTAAATAAGGTAGATTCTAGGATTCATTTAGTTGTTTTGTAGGTGTCAGTTAAGGGAGTAGGATAATATAATTCACACTCGTTGATTTCCATATTGATGTCAATAATTAGTATTTTGTAGTCGAGTCTTGTTGTATGATCCAGAACTCTTGAATTGAATACAGTGGTTGCTTCGGTGATTTAGTGTGTAAGGTGTAGTTTTGATCAAAGGGAGAGAAAGGGCCCACTCACCCCAAAATTCAAGGCTTTTGATATTTTTGTATTGATTGTTTTACTTTTGTGTTAATATATACATGAATGTGCTTATCTATGTTTAGTACAATTTATTCTATGTTATTTGTTGCTTTTATTTCTGGTTAATTTTAGCAATTTATTATACGACAATCTCCATTTAATAAACTATCTTTTCAACAATCTTGAATTCCCAACATTGTATGATTGCATTTCAAAGCATTTAAATTATGTTTTTGCTTTAATTTTTGCGTGTTTTTACTTCAAACATTGTGAGTTTTTCAATTAAAGCATTGTGTGTTTTAATTCTGCAAGATTGATTCTATTCTGTACCGTGTGTGTAATTTTCAATTCTAGATTAGATTTCATTTCCAACATTTAGGACTTAGGAACCCCCAAACAAATAGTCCCACCAAGCAATTGTTATTTACACAAACAAATCTTATAACATACAACCTGGGCACTACCCTGTTAGAATGACATCAACAATTAAGTTGATTAAATGAAGAGTTACAACGAGACTCATCATTTTTGTGTTGTTGCTAGAGAAACATTCTAGTGTTAATAAGAATCATTCAATTAACAATTTCTCATGAGAATCTACTTGGTTACAACAATATATGAGTAGACCCAAAGACTCAAAAGGTAGATTTCTCCCAAAAGGTCCTCAATCACAAATCTTCCATTCACCTGAAAAATCTTTGGATCAATATGAACATTTGGAAGAAGATTTATATTCACCTACTAAAGAGGACACAACCCTTACCCTACCACAACCTTCATAATATTCCCCTGAGGTAGGGCCATCATACATAAGAAAATCTAGATCAGAGGATCTAGTTAATCTAAGTTATCAATCTCATGTTAGTAGCCTTCCACCCACACCATATTTTTCACCTAAGTGGAAAAATACTCTTTACAAAGTCAATTGGGAAAGAATGGAGATGAACAACCAAGAGTTCAAAACAACCCTCGTAATGAGGAAGTCATTGTGCCTCAAAGAACATTTACCAACTTTGTGTCACCCATTTCACCTCGAAATCTGCGACTACCCTATCCAAAAAAATTCGTACTTTTAAAATAATGGGTCGCTTTTATGTTTTTATTGCACGAAAGTTCTTGTATTGCGTCGAAGATAATCTCAAAGAGCCATATTAGCCTTTTTCGCCAAATACCCGGATGCCCAAAGTTGTTATATTCCGCCGCCCGGGATTTGTCTCATGGGAAATTTGTATTTGATTATTTTGAGCCCCGTATGAGGCTATTTGCACTCTATTTTAACTCTGTTATGATCGGATAGGTTTTAACTTGGAATAAGTTTTGGGCTTTATTTGTAACTTTTGGCAATTTTTCATTTTTTTGTGTTGTCCCGTTTCGTTTTCTGTGAAATTTCTCTAGAGCAATTCCTTTGCCGGGTAAGCCCGATTTTTGGTCTGGAGCAGCTGGAAAACATATATGCACATTATGCCCGAAGGAAGTCGCCATCGGAGGTCTGGATCATCGGAAAAAGTGAAGTTGTGCATGAAAAGCCCTGCAGGATGGGCGCATTTTTGGAAAACAAAGGATTTAAGCTGCAATGGGAAAAATAGAAGCCGCAGGCAGGGTGGGAATTTTATACCTGCCTAGCAGGGTACTTTTTCCCGTGTTATAAAATTCACTTAAGCTGCAGTGGGAAAGTTAGAGGCCGCAGCAGGCGGGAATTTATTGCCTACCTTACAGGGTAAAAATTCCCATGATAAAAGAAAAGGAAAGTGACTTAAGTGAAATCATGGGATTTTAGTACCGCCTTGCAGGTAAATAATCCCATTGTCAAATTCGAATCACTTAAGTGGATCACGGGATTTTGGTGTCTCATTGCGCAGGGTAAAGAACCCCATTATGGAAAAATTCCTAAAAATAGAATTATATGTGCAAAAAAGTGCACCCCCTTTGGTGAGATGATGGAAGACTTAAATTGATTATTTTAATTAATCTTTCCTCTCAAAGAGTGCACCCAAGCTTGGAGGAAGTCAACAAGTCAAAAAGGAAATAAAAGAAAGGATTAAAAAGCATTAAATTTAATTTATTTAGTGGCTGCCCCCTTCCTCTCAAAAAGTGCACCCCATTTAGGAGTTATTTAATGTTTTTAAAGGCATTAAAACATTAAATTAATTTCTATTTTCAGTGGCTATGGTCAAAGCACACTGTGAAGCTTAAGTGAAGTGATGTGTGAAGGATTAAATTGGATTAATTTAATTTATTGGATGGCTGTCCTTAAACATGCTATTTTTAAAAGAGAAAAGCATGATTTTTAATTAATTAATTGCCTTTAATTGTTAGGGCAATTATTCATTATAGAATTGTGAAGGTTATATAACCATGGGCAGCCATATGGGTGAATTATTCAAATCACAGGTAAAGAATTGCAGCCAAGTGGAAAAGTGTGCCCCCATTAGAAGAAGGATTTTGCTCAGACAAGGTGACAACAAGGCTAAACGCTTCTAGATTTTGCGCATGCTTTGAAGGAGGTTGATCTTTGTCTGCATAATTGTTTGCATATGTGTTACAGGTGCTCAGGTGTTGTTGAAAGGATTCATGCTCTCTTTATGTGTAAATTAAACACCAATTTTGGGGCAGCAATTGAAAGTGCAGATTTTTACAATTAAAATTCACTATTCATTCTCCGGTGGCCATTTTTGTCTGAATAAATTGCAGGAATTCAATACGAGGCTTTACAAAGGAAAATGAGCTTTTATCAATGTCCAATACATTGCATATATCCTCTGAATCAGAAGAATTGTCTAGATCTGCACCAATTTTGAAGAAATCCGGCCAAGTAAGAAGAAAAAGAATTATTCGAGACGCAGATAGACAAAGCCATGGCGAAGGAGATGAAAAGAAAGCATGATGGAGTCATGCATTTCTTCCAAACTTCCGACACATAGGAGACACGATCTAGGCCCTAACCTCTTGCCGATTTGATTGATAGATCCAGAGCGGAAATACTTCACTCATGCGCGGTTAAAAACAAGGAATTATTTGAGTGCGGCTTTCCATGTACTGACCCAATTGCGAGTTCGTGATGGAGTGTGCTAGATCTTATCATCCTTCATCCAGATCGGTGCGTGATGCTTCGGGAAAGAAAATAATTCGTTTGGATGCGAGTTCATCAATTATTGTTTGAAGATTCCAATCGAAAGGTGGTGACTTCTATTAGCATTCGGGATGCTTGACAAGTAGATGGGAGAAGCATAGAGCTGATTGCGTGAGCATAATGAATAGTCGATATATGAAGAAGCCTAGATCTCCTTCAAATTCCCGAGAACTCTTCCACGGTCCAATTTGGTGCAGGAGGTAGATGATGTCGTCAAATTGCTATGTAGGATGAATGGCGAAGCGAATGCTGCACTTTCCATACATGGATGTATGCTTTCATCAGACCATTGAAATCAACAAGGTTGATTCTATAATCAATTGGTCGAAAATTATTAATGCAACAACATCGGTGAGCAACTCGGAACGTGAAGCGTACTTTCAGCTTCAAGATGACTTCATACTTGGTGTATGTTGCAGCTTCACAAGGCGTCTTTTCCAAGCTGGATAGATGTGGTGTTCTTTCCAAGGACCCCATTTTTGAGTGCTACCCACAGCTTACTGCACCTACATGCGAGAAAGACTTCAAAGTGATCAACGATGACTTCTTCTACGATTTCATCTGGCAGCGCTAGACAAAGACTTGAAGGCCAACAGGTAAGCAAGGAAGCGTGGGAAGCTGTGTCCAAGATTGGCAGTCTATTCATTCAATTTGTAGATTTCACATACCTCAGGGTTACGGGCTTTTCTGGAGAACCAATAAAGATGCCCAGGTATCCGAATGATAGATTGATCGCCATGGAGTGAGCAGGCAACTTGTGGAGTTACACGACCTTCAGTCAAAGCGGCACAAGTCTACGGGCTTCTTCCCAATCACTGTGGGATATTATAGATGCATTAGCATTCATAGAGCTCGGGGATGGAAGTGCAAATGTTATCCGAGTATGAGCAAGAGTTCTTCCCTGCATGGCTGAACTTCGATCCATTTGGAGTAGCCAAGAAGACAATCTCCCAGGAGTATGCACATGTGCCTTCATTAGAAGATTTCTGGATGAAGTGCAAAAGTGAGTACGAGGTTAGAAAGAAAGATTTCAGCAGGCTATCAACAAAGCAAGTGTTCGACTTTGGACTAGCGCGGATACCTACGGATCTTAAAGATGATGGGAATGTGGTACTTGACACTTACCATCAAATGGGAGGAGATAAAGCCATACTACAGAATAACATAGGAGGTGCAACACAATTGAAGAAAGGTCGAGAGCTGTGTTGGTGAATACTTCAAACTGGTTGCTGATGAAGGGATATTGCCTTGATGAAGCATTGATGAATCAAGTCACGGGAAACTTCAGCGCAGGAGATTCCCTCAAGCGAAAGCACGGAGGAGAAAGCAGCAGGAAAGTCGAGAAGTTGAAAGTGCATAGAAGATCTCAATCCAAGGAGAGGATCACTTCTACGACCATGACTTTAACTCCGGTTTCTCCAGTACCCAATGCTTCACCAACTATTGCACCGCAGCAGCAGGATGCTTCCATGCCTCCACTGAATCCAACGACATTCATCTTCTCCCCTCAGCCACTTCATTCAAGGCTCTGCTTCCAGAGGATACGTTGAAGCTACAGATGGCGGAATTTGAAAGGGCTTTGTCCTTGGATGACTCAGAAGATGGCAGCCATAACATTGTGGCACTTTCTGACAGAGAGGATGCAGAGCGGAAGATGGTAGTACACTCAGCGACTTCTCATTCTCTGAGAAGTAACTTCTCGGAATGGTTGGCTTCACAGTTGGTTCTAGAAGTGAGAATGGAGATGAACTTAGAGGAGCACGACTTGCAGCTACTCCAGAATCTGGGCGGAAGAGATAGAAGGCCTAAAGTTGCCAAAGCAACTTTTAGGTTGATCATCAAGGATTCGGAAGAGAATTTTGCTAAGATATCGATTCCTGAAGAAGGAAAGATAGAGGAGGAGCTCACGGCGGAGGATGTGACAATGACCAAAATACCCCTCGGTCAAGCCACCACTGAAGGATTGAAGCAGGACATGCAGACATTAATGGATTCTTTATTCTTTAGGCTTGATGAAAAAGGTGGAGAAAGAAGAGCTGCGAGAGCAAAGTATCTCAATTATGTGAGATCATAGCCAAGGTTGCTAAACCTTCCATTCATCCCATTTCGAGTAGGTGAGTGATCATCTTATGCGAAATGGAGGATGCAAGCAATCAAATAAAGGCTATTGACGAATAGAAAGATTTGATTATTCCTCAAGCTTCGTGATGAACTTGGGAAGTGCACCCGCCTAAAGGTTATGAACGATGCAACAAATCAACTAAAGAAACTGATGGAAAACATAGAAGGCATGAATACGGTTGCAGAGAGAGAGTAACTTTGAGTATTTTGGTTGAGATCAACAAGTTCAGCTAGATATGTATTGATTGCGGAGCAGATTTTACTGCAGACGATCATTCGAGAAGGGGAAGCAGCTAGAGTTTGCAGTATCTTTCCATTTGGAAATCTGCAGAGTTTTGCTGAAGAGGATGCAGGCACTTGAGAGTAGAACATCAGATTTACCAGACAGTGTCATTTCTTTCACTGAAGAGATAATGGACGGGAATGTCACTTCATACGTGCGGATCGTCTCAACTAAGGTGCCTAATTCCCTGGAAGGTTCTCTTCTGATGGTACAAAAGAGAATTGATAAAGCTACCAAGCCTTTTACGATGAATTCTATCAGTAGACTGGTGGCGCTGCAGGCGGACATTGCAAGGTTTGGGCCGAGCTTGGAAGATGTGGAATCGTGCATCAAAGTGTTGAATGAAGGGTTGCTGCAATTCAGGACAGAGAAAGAAGCAGTGGCTAAAACAGATGGAGGGATGCTGAATTACATGTTCGACAAGTATATCCGATATCAGAACAAGAAGAAGACATAAATGTTACAGCTGGCATGACTTCTTCTATTTCTTTCTTCTTCTATTTTCTATGTTCCCGGATGAAATTGTAAAACTTCTAAGTTATTGGTTTTGCAACCATTACTTAAAGTCATGTGGAACCATTCTATTAGTTAAGTGATACATGTGTCACTTAAGGAGAAGATAGTTGAGGATGATTGCCAAATGTTATCGTTACTTGTTGTTTATGTTTCAGTTCAGTTTTTTTTTTCCATTTGTACTTTCCCTCCTACGTTTGATAAGTAGGAGAAGAACCTCCGAGTTAATGATTAATCCGAATTTGTAAGCAGCAATCCTATGTTCTAGACTTTGTGTTTGAACCCTTGAGAGCAAATTGGAGCAAAGGAATACAAAGGAGCGAGGTTTTCGGAGAACTTTGTGTCACAGTGTACTATGTTTCTTCTTTGAATCTTAGATCTCTTGATAAACTTTGTGTTATTTTAGATCTAGATCTAGAGCTGACTTTGTTTTATAATTTTGTGTGTTCATATCTATTAAGGTTCTTCTATGTGCATGCAATTAGCTCTACTATCTACTAATTGGGATGCACATCTTCTCCATTTCTTCTCTATATTTCCTTTACTTCATTCTTCTATAAAATACTTCCTTTCTTGAACAATCACTTACTTGTTGTAGAACTTCTTAGTTATGGTTCATGAACTAAGTAGTTAAAGTAAACCCCGATAGATAATAACACATTTTTATTGACAAATCTAACACGGAGCCTCACCAGTTAAATGAGGAGATTTATCTCATGATTTGCCTAGGTTTTATGCTATGCGAAAAATCTAGCCAACACAACCCCATTGTCATTGATGAAGAAGATGAGACCCCATGAAGAACATACCCCATCTGTGTTACCTACTTTCGAGGTATGACATCTAAAGATCCAAATCAATTCTTATTTGAGTTCAAAGTAATATGTCAAACCTATGACTATAGGACTGATAATCAAAAGTTAAAATTGTTTCCTTCTACACTAAAAGATTCAACTATGAGATGGTTTATGAGTTTACCACCAAAATCTATCCACTCTTGGGCAGAAATGGAGGAACATTTCCTAGACAAGTATCAGGATTATTGCAGAGGGAGAGACAGAAAGGAAGAATTCTTCCAGGTCAAACAAAATGAAGATGAAAATTTGGAAGATTACCTGGATAGATTCCTCTTTCTTCATAGGAAATGTGGACACCCTTTAAGTGAAGATTTAACTAAAACCATTTTCCTAAAAGGATTGGATGAAGAATCAAGAGAATCTTTGAATCTAATAGGAGGAGATGTGAATCATTTAACTTTCCACCAGATTGAGTAGGTCTATAGAAAATATTCTAGAACTAGGGGCCCTTGGAAAATGAGAGCCAAAACGACCAACCCATATGTAAAGTAATTAATGGAAGAACTCTTCAAATTCAAAACAAAAATCTTAGCATGCTTAAACACTACATTAGATGGTATGCAAGCACATGCCAAAGACAACATTGAACCATTATCAATGTATTGTCCAAGATGTAGACAAAACATGCTCTCAGAAATTGTCCTCTTGATAAAACAGAAATTTGTGGGATATGTGACAAAGATCATGATTCCAAGGATTGTCATTTCCTAACGGTCCTTAAAATTAGCTTAAACATACAATCTGAAGACCTTAATTTTTACAAAAACAAGGCAATCAGCCTCCACAAACGCAACCCCACTTCATGCTAAGAAATAATCCTAATCCATGGATGATGTCATGGGCTACAAACATGTATCCACCAACTGGAGCACCAATTTCTTGGGATCTATCGAATGCACATCTAACCATGGATGCCACATCCCTATCATCATCCATGGACCAATCCATAATGGACACAATATGCCAACCAACCTACCAACTATCCACAACCAAGGTGGTTTTCACCTCAACAACATCAACAATAAGCACTAATGCCTCCCCCTACTGCTCAACCTTAACAAATGGAATCAGTAGTTCAACCTCAAATGCCTGCACAACCTGTGGCAAATCCAAAGAATAGGAAAACAACCCCTATCTTTGGAGCTGAACAAGAATCCATGGGAGTAAATGCCATAGATTGTAAAGACATTCAATTAAGATCGGGAAAGTTGTGGACAAACCACCAGTTGTCATAATTGAAATATCAGATAAAAAGCCAACACCTACAAAAAGGAAAAGAAAAAAACATGAGGAGAAAACTGAAATACATCAAGAACAACCCACAATTTCTCCATCAATTCCATTCCTAGAAAGACTCAAAGAAATCATCAACAAAGAATCTGATTTGATCCGGGAAATAAAGAAATTAAACATTGAAATTCCATTGTTATAAACAATAAAAATTATACCAATTTTTTTTTATTAGTGGTAAAAAGAGGGTTAAGGGGACCCTACCTCGTATAACCAAAAAGCTCCATGAGAGCAGATTAAGAAAAATTATAATAACATCAAAACACCATAGTATAAAAGTTCATAGTAATAAGGGCACTTAGGAGCCCAATAAGAGAAACTAACAAAGAAAAAAACCATAGTGCAACTAACAACATCGACAGAACTAACACCAAAGATAGAGATAGTGAAAAAATAGAACACCCTGCACCAAATTCATTTGTAGGATTTTTCAATCCCCTCCAGCACCTTAGCCCATTCTTTAGCAATAGCATCAATATTAACAGCCAAAGAGCCCAGGTCTAAACCATCCGGGGTCACCTTCCATTTCCTTCCTTGACTATCCATAAGCAAAGTAGGAATTGGCAAATTGCTCAGAGTTTGAAGGTGTAACAGTCAACATACATGATCCACGATGCTCCTTTCCATACATATAGCTATGGAGGATAGCTTTAACCTGATCCATATCCCTAGTAATGGCCCCCAAGTTGACCTTTAGGATCTCGATCTCGCCACCTTGCCCATTGCTAACAGCTTCCTACACCTGCTCCCTCATCTTGTGCCAATCATTAAAAAGAAACTGGACTGAGCTCTTAGTGAGCCGCATGTCCCCCTTGAGTTCATCAATATCAGCAACCATCCTGGCTAAGTGATTGTCCCCTTTGATCGAGCCGACCTGACCCATAGCTTCATACTGGGAATTGAAACGAGTTAATCAAAACCTTTACATCAAGACCTCAAGAAGAAAGAAACAATACCCCAAAACTATACAAGTAGATGGAAAAATTGTTGACATGTTATCATGAAAACTATTGTTGCCTAAGTATGGTGACCTTGGTAGTCTTGTTATTACTATAACAATTGGGGAAAAGAAATAAAAAAATGTGTTGGTTGATCTTGGAGTTGTTATTAACATTATGACAACTGATACTTTGAAATAATTGTCATTAGTTGGGCTTGACTAACTAATGTTGTCATTCTACAAATAGTTGATCAATCCATTGTCAAACCAAAATGAGTCATAGAGGACGTAATTGTAACTATGGAATCATGGGAGTATCTTGTGGAATTTATGATTCTTCAACCCAAAAGCAAGATACATGGATATCCAATTATCCTAGGGAGACCATGGTTAGCCACTGTAGTAGCCTTAATAGACTGCATTTTGGAGATACGACAATATCAAATGAAATAATTGTTTTAAAAAAATTATTTGTTTGTAAGAGAATTTATAGATGTTAAAGAATATATTTGGGTTGATGATTATGAATTGACTAATTACAATTTATCATCTTTGGTTATGATTGTAGTCAAAAATCATGTTGAAGAAATCTAAGAAGAGTTAGCAAGAGCTCTAGAGATGACCAATATCACTTTGGAGTCTCCTTAGTTAGCTCCAAAGTCTTCTAGTCTCACTTCAGAGTCTCCTCAGTTAGCTCCGAAGTCTTCTAGTCTTGCTTCATAGTATCCTCAATTAGCTCTAGATTCTTATAATCTCACTTCGGAGTTTTATAGCCTCACTTCAAGTCTTCTTGCTCCACTTCAAGATCTCTATATTGGAGTATTGATATGACACTACCTAATGAAAGGTTCCCTAAAGATTTGATCAACATTCTTCATGAAAGGTTTGAACCTATCCCTTTTCAACAAAACATAAGAAGATGGATAGAAATAGATCATAATGTGTCTACAACAAGTTTCAGTTGTCCCCTAACAACATTGATCCCACAAGGAAATCTTACCTTTGGGGACATGACTACATTCCATATGTTGTTACCACATGAATTCCCATTGAATTCATTGTTGAGTGAATTTAAAACCACCAATTTCAGTCTATCCTAGAAAAAACAAATTTCCATTTATCTAGGAAAGGAACTAAATATCAATAGTTGGTTAACTAATGATGAGGAAGCCAAAGTTTTTGATATGCTAAAAAGCCATACTAAAGCTTTTATTTGGGTTTACATTGAAAAGAAAGGAATCCATCCTAGTATTTGTACCCACCACATTTATACAAGTAATGTCAAACTAGTCAGACAATCAAGAAGAATAAATCCTACATTAAAGGACATGGTTAAAACTGAAATTGAAAAATTGTTGCAAGTTGGATTCATTTACCTATATCAGACAACCAATGGGTCTCACCACTTGTGATAGTTCCTAAAAATAATGGTGAGTGGATGAAAAAGAGCTTAACAAAAC
Source organism: Taxus wallichiana var. yunnanensis (assembly GCA_018340775.1). Classification (NCBI taxonomy): domain Eukaryota; kingdom Viridiplantae; phylum Streptophyta; class Pinopsida; order Cupressales; family Taxaceae; genus Taxus; species Taxus wallichiana. The sequence continues at coordinate 264,495,655 of CM031241.1, forward strand.
CTCTTTGAGAGACTATTTTCCACCTTTTATTGACCCAAAACCTCTTTGAGAGACTATTTTCCCCTCCTTTTATTGACCAAGTCTTGGATAACTTAGCAGGAAAGAAATTATTTTATTTTCTAGATGGATTTAGTGGTTACAACTAGATAAGGGTGGTTACGAAGACCAGGACAAAACAACATTCACTTTCCCTTGGGGAACATTTTCTTATAGAGTGTTACCTTTTGGTTTGTGTAATGCACCAACTACTTTTCAAAGAGCAATCTTGGCCATATTTTCTGATTTGACTAATGATTGTGTGGAAGTGTATATGGATGACTTCACAGTGTATGAAGACTCTTTTAAGGAAGATTTGGCCAACTTAGAAAAAGTATTGACAAGATGTGAACAACATAACCTTATCTTTGAGCCATGAAAAGTGCTTAATGATGGTGGATGAAGGAATAGTTCTTGGCATCACATTTCAGCCCAAGGGATAAAAGTGGATCAAAAGAAAATTGAGGTAATTTCAGATTTACCTGCACCCAAAACTATGTTAGAAGTTTTCTTGGGCATGCAGGATATTATAGACGCTTCATTAAATATTTTAGTAAGATTGTTGCACCAATGTTTGATTTGTTAGTAAAAGATAGTGAATTCATTTGGGATGAGAAGTGTCAAAAAGCCTTTGAATTGATTAAAGAGAAACTAACTTCAACCCTAGTATTGAGAGGACCCAATTGGAAAGAACCCTTCCATATTCACACTAATGCTTCTAACACTATTGTAGGGGTAGTATTGGGACATAAAGATGAACATGGTAAAATGTATGTTATCTATTACATTAGCAAAAATCTCACTCCCACAAAAAAAGAATTATACTACTACTGAGAAAGAATTTCTAGTTGTTGTTTATGCCATAAATAAATTTCGCCATTATATTACATGGTATAAGACATTTGTATATACTGACCATGCAACTATTAAGTATTTAATGAACAAACCAATAGTAGGAGGTAAGATCATTAGATGGTTACTCCTTTTACAAGAATTTGATATTACTATTATTGATAATCTAGGGAGATATAACTTGGTTGTTGTTAGCATATGGATTTTCATGCATGCAAATGACATGCAACAATGTGGGAACGAATTCCCTCCTCAATGAAGGTGAGGTTGCCTTTATTAAAAACCAAAACTATATTTACACATGTACATTCAAAATTGTATGTGGGGGTGTTTTGGAACATCAATGGAAAGAAAAGTGAATGAGGGAGATGGAATGGAATGAAGGAAAGGAATGGAAGGAACATGCAAGAGTTAGGTAAAATCAGAGCTTAATATTGCATGGAGAAGAACAATAATTAGCTAACACAAATAAAACAAAGTTTGCATCAAGTTAAACGAGAATGAGTAAAAGGGAACACACATGAGCAAGTAGATAATTAGATCTTGATCACTGTGAACTAGAATAACATATTAGTAGCGTTGACAATAAGATCCAAGACAATATTTGCATGCAAGATTCAAACACTAACATCTAATGAACATAAGAACATCAAATTCTATAAGAGACAATGAATGGGACACAAAGTTCATATTTCATTAACTCAAAAATGTCTTCTCAAAAGAACACAAAGTTTCTTTCTTTAAAGTAAAGCTTGCATACAAAAGTATTTTCTTCTCCTCTCTCAAAGTCACCCTTTTACAAATGAGCCCCGACTTCCTTTTATAACTCAAAAGTTCATTACAAAGTAGTTAGGGTTTTACATCAACATGAAATAGGGAATCTTAAGTGACTTTGACTTTCTCAACCAGCTTTATTAAAAGTAACTAAAAATAGAAATCACTTAAGTTATCCACAATTTTCCAAAAGTGAGTTCAATAATAACACCATTTTAAAATACCACTTTTAAAACATACGACAAAAACTAGTGCCTTATCCATTGAAATGGGGTCCGCCTATCTCAATCGTATGAGAAATGGACTCTCCCACTTCATTAGATACCAGAAAACTATCTCCTCGTCCCATCAATGAAATTAGGATCCGCCGCCTTCGCCAATTGAAAGGATCTGAACCTTCCCAATGTTTCGAACATTTTTTCTTCCTCAAGAGGTTCACTTGGTCGAAGCACAACCTCATAAAATACCTATAATTCCAAGATCCTACCTGGCATATCATTCAGATTGACCATATTTGATTGAATATTCTCAAACAAGTTCTTTAATTTGATGCAACATTCCATTGAAGCTGAAGAGAAATTGATGGCGGGAGTATACATGTCTTTGAACAATTGTGAAAATTGCTCCTCCACATGTTCTAATGAATACCTCTGATTTTTCTCATTTACAAGATCACAAGGGATCTTAGTTATGAACTCTTGAATCAAGGCGAGTGAAGTGAAGGCTTCATTGCATACACTCTCGTAATGGATCATAAAATCCTCAAGAAGTTTCTTTCTTGATTTGAGATGCAAACACCAAACAAAGCGTGTCCCTCAACATTCAAATTTGAGAATTCCTTCAATAGCTAAAGTTGAAGACTCCATACTTGTCATATCCTATAGACTAGGCAATATCTCATCCAATTTTGATATGTTAGAAACATAAGTTTCCTTGAAAGAAAGAATTGGATCAAGATATGCACTAATATCTTCATGGAGCTTAATGACTATTTTGATCATCTCTTTACCAAAAACGAGAATCTCTTAAAGCTGAGATTTAGTGACATGGCCCAATGTGTTTATTTTTAAGAAAGGAAATATTTAAAGAAGAAGGAAATAATAAAACACAAGGAAGAAATAGGGAAGATGTGCAACCCAATCAATAGATAACAAAGTTGATTGCATGCACATAGACGAAACCAATAGATATCAACACACAAAATTATAAGCAAAGGAAACTTCAGATCTAGATCTAAAATAACCCAAAGTTTATAAGTAGATCTGAGATAAAAAAGTTAGAAACAAAATGCACCGTGACACAAAGTTCTCCGAAATCTGCTCCTTTCTATTCCTTTGCTTCAAATAGCTATCAAGGGGTTTCAACACAAAGTCTGGAATACAAGAATGTTGCTTACAAATTCTGATCCTTAACCCAAAGGTTCTTCTTCTACTTATAGAATGTAGAAGGGAAAATACAAATGGGAAACTCAACTGAACTAGAACATAAACAAAAAGTAAAGATAACATCTGGCAATCATCCCCCTCTAATTCCTCTTCAAGTGACATGCATCCGGTCCATATTCAAACTTATACACATCTGTCACTTAACTAATAGAATCGTTCCACATAACTTAAAGTAATGGTTTCAAAACCAATAACTTTAAAGTTTTACAATTACATCCGGGAACGTGGAAAATAGAAGAAGAAAGAGTAGAAGAAGAAAGACACGCCAACTGTAACATCTACATCTTCTTTTTGTTTTGATACTGAATATACTTGTCGAACATGTAATTCAACATCTTCCCATCTGTCTTAGCCACTTCCTTTTCTGTCCTGAATTACAGCAAGCCTTCGTTCAATACCCTGATACATGCTTCCACATCCTCCAAGCTAGGCCCGAACTTCTCAATATCTGACTACAGTGCCACCAGTTTGCTGATGGAATTCATCGTGAAAGGCTTAACAACTCCATCAATTCTCCCTTGCACCATCAAAAGAGATCCTTCCAGGAATTAGGCACTTTGCTAGGAATGGTCCTTGTGTATGAAGTAACGTTCCCGACCACTTCCTCATTAGTGAAAGCAATGACATTGTCTGAGTAAAGATGATGCCATACTCTCAAGTGCCTGCATCCTTTTCAGCATAATTCTGCAGATCTCCAAATGGAAAGATACTACAAACTCAAGTTGCTTCCCCTTCTCAACTGATCCATCGGGCACAATCCATTCCACAATCAACACCTCTCTCGGTAGCTTATTTATTTTGGCCAAAGTACTCAGGTTACTCTCAACAACTGTGTTCATATCTATCGTGCTTGTTACTAGTTGCTTTAGCTGATCTGATCGATGCATCTTTCATAACCTTTAGGTGGGTTGGCACCTCTCCGAGTTGTACAGAAGCTTGACGAATGATCAAACCTTTCCATTCATCGATAGCTTTAACCTGGTTACTTGCATCTTCCACTTCCTGCATCAGATGATCACTCACCTACTTTTGTGCTGAAATTGGCTGAGTGGAAGATTTAGCAACCTTGGCAATGATCTCGCACAACTGAGATACCTACTTCTGAAGTTCAACTTTCTCCACCTTTTCTTTGTCAAGCCTAAGGAATAGAGCATCTATCAATGTCTCGTGTCCTGCTTCAATCCTTCTTGTGGTGGCTTGACCTATGGGTACTCTGGTTACTGTTATATCTTCTACCGTGAGCTCATCCTCCTTCTTCCTTCTGTTGGAACTGACATCTCAAAAACTTCTGCCCCGACTCCTCAATGATCAACCTTGAAGTTACCTTAGCAACTTTAGGTTTTCTATCTTTTCCACCTAGATTCAGGAGCAGCTGCAAGTCGTGTTCCTCCAAGTTGATTTCCTCTCTAGCCTCTGGAACCAACTGCGAAGTCAACCATTCTGAGAAATTACTTCTCGAGAATGAGAAGTTGTCGAGTGTACCACTATCTCATCGCTCTGATTCCTCTCCATCTGAAACCGCTACAGTGTTGTGGCTGCCATCCTCTGAATCATCCAAAGACAAAGCTCTTTCAAATTCTGCCATCTGTAGCTTCAACGTTTCTTCAGAAGAGGCTGAATGGAGTGGGCTGAGGAGAAAAGATGAATGTTTCCGGATTCAATGGAGGAATGGCAGTATCCTGCTGAGGTGCAACAGTCGGTGAAGTACTTGATGCTGGAGAAGTCGGAACTAACACCATAGCAGTAGAAGTGATCTTCTCCTTCGAATGAGACCTTCTGTGCACTTTAATCTTCTCAGGCCTTCTTGCTTTTCTCCTCTCGTGCTTCCTCTTGAGGGAATCTCCTGTGCCGAAGTTTCCCATGATTTGATTCATCAATGCTTCATCAAGGCAATATCCCTTCGTCAGCAACCAGTTTGAAGTATTGACCAGAATGGTGGCAGACCTTTCCTCGATCATATGGCAGCCCCCTACGCTCTCCTGAAGTACAACTCTATCTCCTCCCATCCGATGGTATGTGTCAAGTAACACAGGCCCATCATCTTTAAGATCCAGAGGTATCCGTGCTAATCCAAAGTCAAACACTTGCCACGCTGATAACTCTGCTGAAAATATTTCTTTCTAACCTCGTACTCACTTCTACACTTCATCCAGAAATCTTCCAATGAAGGCACATGTGCGTACTCCTGGGAGATTGTCTTCCTTGCCACTCCAAATGGATCAAGTTCAGCGTGTTTGGAAAGAACTCTTGCTCGTACTCAGAGAACATCTCCGCTTCAATTCCTCGGGCCTTTATGAATGCTCTGGCAGCTATAATGGCCCACAGTGATCGGGAAGAAGCCTATAGACTTGTGTCCATTTCGACTATAGGTCATGCATCTCCATGAGTTGTCTGCTCAACTCCATGATGACCAATCTATCACTCGGGTATCTGGGCAACTTAACTGGTTCTCCTGAAAAATGGTGACCCTGAGGTATGTAAAATCCACAAACTAGATGAAGATACTGCCAATCCTGGACACAACTTCCCACGCTTCCTTGCTCACCCTGTTGGCCTTTAGATCACCGTCCAACCTGCAAATGAATCCGTAGAAGAATCCATCATTGACCACCTTGTAATCTTTATTGCATATGGGTACAGTAAGTGTGGGTAGCACTCAAAAATAGGGTCCTTGGAAAGAACACCACATCTATCTAGCTTGGAGAAGATCCCTGTGAAGTTACTTGCATAAACCAAATACGAAGTCATTTTGAAGTTGTAAGTATGCCTCACATTCCGGAGCTGCTCACCAATGTTGTCACTAATGATTTCCGACCAATTGATTATTGAATCTACTTTGTTGATTTCAATGGTCCTGATGAAAGCATACATCCATGCGCGGAAGTGTGAGCGTTCGCTTTCGCCATTTATCCTGCATAACAATTTGGCAATATCATCCACCTCTTGTACCAGATTGATCGTGGAAGAGTTCTCGAAACTTGGAAGGAGATCTGGCTTCTTCATGTATCTCATTGTTCATTATGCCCACACAGTCAACTTTATGCTTTTCCCATCTGTTGCCGGCATCCTGTATGCTAATAGTAGTCACCACCTTTCGTGCTGAATCTTCAAACAATAATTGATGAACTGTGCATCCAACCGGATTATTGTTTTCCCCACAGCATCTCGGACTGATCTGGATAATGGATGGTAAGACCTAGCACACTCCATGATGAATTCTGGCAACTGGGCTGTGAATGGAAATGCTGCAGCTCGAATGATTCCACTGCTTTTGACTGCACGCATGAGGGAAGTCTTTCCAGCTCTGGATCTGTCAATCAATTCGGAAAGAGGTTCTGGACCTAGATCTGTATCTCCAATGTCAGCAAACTTAGAAGTGATGCATGACTCTGTTGTGCTTTCTTTTTCATCCCTCTTTGCCATGGCCATATCTATCTTTGTCTGAGCAATTCTTTTTCTCTTTATTCGGCCGAAAATTCTTCACAACCGGTGCAGATCTAGATATTTCTTCAGATTTGGAGGATATGTTCAATGTATTGGACATTGATTTAAGCTCCCTTTCTTATAAAAGCACCTGTAATGAATTCCTGCAATTAATTTAGACAAAGATGGCAACCGAAACATGAACACTTGATTTTAATTATAAAAATCTGCATATATCAAGCTCGTTGCCCCAAAAATTTGATGTTTTGTTTGCATGCAAAGCAAGCATGAATTTTATCAACTTCACCTGAGCACCTGTACCACTATGCAGACAATTAATCAGACACAAATCAAGCTCCTTCAAACCTAGGCGCCAAACTTTGAAGCTTCCAACAGTAAATACACCTTCTTCTGAGCAAAATTCCTCTTCAAATGGGGCACAAAATTTCTTGGCTGCACTTCCTTGCTAAAGAATTAATTAATTCATCCTTATGGCAGCCCATGCTTATATAACCCTCATCATTCTATAATTAATTATTGCCCCTCCTATTCCTGGCAATTAATTAATTAATTAATTAACAAGCTTTTCTCTTCAAATGGGGCGCCTATTTTGTGCATGCTCATGGCTGCCATTAAATAAATTAAATTTATTTAATTTTAGCTCTCTACTTCTAGTTCACTTAAGCTTCACAGTGTGCTTTGACCTCATCCACTAAAAATAGGAATTAATTACATCAATTAATACTTTAAAAAGTATTATTCCTCTTCCATATGGGGCGCACTTTTTGACATGAAGGGGGCTGCATTAAATAAATTATATTTATTTAATTTTAGAATTCTAATTCTAATTTCCTTTATCCTCTTTACCCTTGTTGACTTTTCCTCATGCTTGGGCACCAAATTTGGAGAAAGAATTAATTAATTAATGCATTTAAAGTTGCCCTTCTTTCCCAAAAGGGGTCGCACTTTTTGACATAAGCCATTTCTATTTTTAAAAGCCAATTTTCAATGGGATTATTCACCCTGCACCGCAGCTCCAAAAATCCCATGATCCACTTAAGTTGTTTGACTTTCATAATGGGATTATTTACCCTGCAAGGCAGGTAAGAAAATCCCATCAATGCCTTAAGTGATTTTCTTTTATTTCACAATGGGAATTTTCACCTGCAAGGCAGGTAAGTAAAAATTCCCCTGCTTTTGCTCTAATTTTCCCATTGTGACTTAAGTGGCATTGCTTCCATGGGAAAAAGTACCCTACTAGGCAGGTACAAAATTCCCACCTGCTCTGCTGCTACCAAAATCCCATTGTAGCTTAAAACCTTCTTTTTCCAAAAATGCGACCTGCTCAAGAAGAAGCTTTTTCGTGCATGACTTCGTCTTTTCAGAGAGAACCAGACCTCCTGTGGCAAATTCCTTCTGGCATAACATCCATAGATGATCTCCAGATACTCCAGGAAAGAAATCAGACCAAACCGGCAAAGGAATTGACCTAGAGAAATTTCACAAAAAACGAAATGGGAAAACACCAAAAACACAAAACGTTGCCAGAAGTCACAGATAAAGCCCAGATTCATTCCTGGTTAAAACCCTACTTGGTATATGGGAATATTGACATGTAAGACCACAACAGGGTTAAACCGAGCACAATTTGCCTCAAACGGGGCTCAAAATAATTAAATACAAATTTCCCGTGAGGCAAACCCCAAATGACAAAATATAACGATTTTGGGCATCTGGGTATTTGGTGAAATTGGCTAATATGACTCTCTGGGAATATCTTGACACAATACAAAACACTTTCGGCAATAAAAACACAAAACGACCCATTATTTTAAAAGTATGATTTTTTTACATAGGGTAGTCTCTAGATTTCAGGGTGAAATCTGGGGACACCAGTCGGCTCCGTCTGTGGACATCTTTTCCTCTGATCAAAATGACAAGGGAAAAGATGAGATCCCAACATCTCTGGTTTCGTATCTTGTCTTTTGGGCACGGGGTCAGGCAAACAAAAACAACACAACACAAAAACAAAACAAGGAAAAAAAACAAAGTTTTATTTATATACATACAAGTTTTACCTTTTTATGTCCGAGAACAACTTCAAGTGTTGCCCATTGAAAGGCAACGGCAATTCAACTCCATCCTGATGAGCAAGAATGAAGCTATCTGCTCCGTGATCTTTTTAATCACAAAAGGCCCTTTCCATAGTGAATCAAATTTCCCGTGCATGCCTTTTGTTTCTCTTCTTTTGTCCCATAAAAGGACCCAATCATTGATTTCAAACTTTCTTTCCCTAGCCTTTTTGTCGAAGATAACTTTCACCTTCTTTTGATGCTCTGATAATCTATCTGCAACTTGAGTCTGTACCTCCCACAATTCAGTCAGATACATTATCCTTTTTTCAATAGCATCATTGAATGTAGAATCCTCCAGGGCTCTAGAAAGTTGTAGGGCAGGCAGTTCCAAGGTAAGAGGCAACTCTGTGTCTCTTCCATATAATAGCTGAAAAGGGGACATGCCTATAGCCCTCTTTGGTGTAATCTATCTACCCATAATGCATCAAATAACTTCTTATGCCAAGTTCTTTGATTCTCAGTTACTAGCTTTCACACGATAGTCACCAAATTTTTGTTACTTGATTCAGCTTGGCCATTCCCTTGTGGATAGTAGTTGGAGGAATGTACCAGCTGATCCCATGAGTGTAGCAGAAATCAACCAGCTCCTCAGAAGACAGATTTGGAGCATTGTCTGCTACTATTTTATTAGGCACGCCAAACCTAACAACAATATTTTCCTTTATAAAATTACACACCTCCGCGGAAGTGGCGTTCTTAACAGGAATGGCTTCTACCCACTTACTGAAATAATCAGTAGTTGTCAGAATATAGTGATGGCCGGCACTAGAGGCCGGGTTGAGCATACCAATAAAATCCATTCCCCATTGTTGGAAGGGTTCTTCAATTACAATTGGTTTTAAAGGTAATGCGGGTAATTTTACATGCCCAACAAAGTGTTGGCACGCTTGGCACTTAGATACCCACTCTGCAGTATCTCTAAAAAAGTGTGGGCCAATAATACCTTGCTCATAGGATCTTGTGAGCAGTGACTCGGGCTGAGAAATGACCACCGCAAGCCATGTTATGAAATTGTTTTAAGAGCTGATCCTGCTGAGCTTTATCTACGCATCGGAGAAACACACCATCAATTCCTCTTTTGTATAAACCATTATCCCAAAGAACAAAATCTTTGGATTTTAGTTTAATAGTACATTTTTCTTTTTCGAGAAAGTTGATCCGGGCATTCTCCATAAGTCAGAAAATAGGCAATGTTACTGTACCACTCTTCCACCAGATCTATAAAAAGGACCATAGGCAAATCTTGATCTCTCTTCTTGATCTACCTCTGGCGTTGTTGCTTTCATCTCCGTCATCAATTCACATAGACCTCTTCCTCAACCAGCTTTGTAGGTTTGATATCCAGGTCGTATTCTTGAACTTTCATCACCCATGTGCCTCTTAACAACCCTAACTCTTGTTGGGTGAGAATAGATTTCACTACAGTATCTGGAACCAGGACCACAATATGTGAGGAAAGAATATAGTACTTAAATGCTTTACACGCCTTTACCACTGCATATGCATGTTTTTCCATTGGAGTATATTTCAACTCATAAGCTTTGAGAGGCATGCTCATGAAAGCAATCGAGCTTCTACATCCTCCTGATTCTTCTGCATCAAGATTGCTGACATGGTGTGTTCGAGGAATAATAGTAAAGAATAAATTCTTTACTAAAGTCAGGTGAAACCAAGACTGGGCTTTTGACAGGGCCTCCTTAATCTTCTCAAAAGCTTCCTTCCCTTCACTGCTCCATTTGAAATCTTGTGTCTTCTTCATCATATTTGAGATATGACGAGTCAGCTCAGCAAAGTCAGGGATGAATCTCCTGAGAAAATTAACTTTACCAAAGAAAGAGTGAACCCCTTTTTTGGATGTTGGCAATGGAAAAGTCTGAATAGATTTGACACGTTCCGGATCTATCTTGGTTCCTTCCTTGGAGACAATGTGTCCTAGTAGCTTTCCTTCTGTTACAACAAAGATAGATTTCTTAGGGTTCGAGAAATACCATGTTTGCGGCATTGTATGAAAACCTCTTCCAGATTTGAAATGTGCATGCTTCTATTCTTGGAAAAGACTATCAGATCATCAAGGTACACCACTATGCTTATATCCTTGAGATGAGAAAAAGCTAAATCCATAGCTCTTTGAAACGTAGCTCCAACATTGATCAAACCAAAGGCATTTTCTGATAAGCAAAAAGTTCCCCAAGGTGTAATGAATGTCATTTTATATTGATCTTCTTCAGACACCTTGATCTGATTGTAGCCTGAGAAACCATCAAGCATGGAAAGCATTTCAGATCTAGTGACCACCTGCAGAGTGTGATCCATGATGGGGATGGGGTAGTTATCTTTCAATGAGGCTTGATTGAGGTTGCGAAAATCTACGCACAACCTAATCTCGCCACTCTTCTTTCTCACAGGAACTATGTTGGCTAACCATTCAGAGTGATGTATGGGATAAATTATCTTTGCATCTAACAACTTCTAGATCTCTGCAAAGATAGTCCCGAAATAGTAGGGTTATGCCACCGCAGCTTCTGCTTGAAAGGCTTTTGTTCTAGTTTTAATGGGATGTAATGTTGAACTTCTGCAGGCTGATATGTTTTTAGATCTTGGTAAGACCAAGCAAAAACATCCATGTATTTCTTAAGAAGCTCTTGTAAAAGCTTCTCTTTCTACTCTCTGAACAACACTTTCCCAGATTTACTAATTTGGGGTCATTGCTTGCTCCCAAATTTAGTAATTGTGTATCGGAGGAAGAACCTTCCCCACTTTCTTCATTCTTTTTAAGCATCTGATCATGCTTGTCGAACATTTCCTCAAGAGATACCAAGCCTTTAGGAATTTTATTTCCCTTTAGCTGGATAATCTCCTGACTTCCTGAGACATCTACATCCATTTCTCCCACAGTAGTTTGTCTCGGAGGTGAGTTGCTTCCCTCATAGTAGATCTCTTCAAAGTTGTCCTTTTGTTGGAGAAATGCAACAATCTGCTTGTCATCGTTAAAAACCTGCCATTGTTGGACGTTATCAGGAACTTTTGGGGAAGACCATCTCAACTTTGTAATCCCCCTATCTGAAAAATGTGGGAGGCTGATCTGGATTTAACAAAGCTGCAGTCACTGCAAGTGAATCAGCTCTAGAATTTTGTTCTCTCGGAATGTAAGATACCGAGAAAGCTGAAAAATCCAGGATAGCAGAGTAGACTCGATCTCTATAATGCCGAAGTTTGTCCTTTTTTACTTGATAGAGACCTCTTATCTACTTAACAATCAGCTCAACATCTCCCTTTGCATGTAAGAGCTTGATTCCCATTGTTCTTGCCTGCTCCATACCTAACAACAATGCTTCATACTCTATCCATGTTGTTAGTATTTTTGAAACATCAATTTGAAGGAATGTGCATGCACCTTTCCCTCAGAGAGATAAGAACAACGCCTACACCGGATCCAAATGAACAACAACTACCATCAAATTCCAGAGACCAAACCTTATTATCAAGTTGATGTGGTTCTTGGATCACAGGTTGAACTTCTTCTTTATCCATTTCTAGATAATAGACTCCGTGATCGATTCTTGAAACAAGATCTGAGATCTAGGATCTTCAGACTTTGATACTTGTGTACTTGGATTTCTTCTCAGGTTCTAACTTCTTGATTAACTCCTTTGATTGGTATGTGCACACAAGACCAATCCATCTTGACTTCTCCACCCAGCTCTTTACAGAAATTTCTACTCAATAACATGCCATAAGACACTGGGATGTCTGCTACAAGGATAGTCATTTTAATCTTTTGTCTGGGAAAGAAGCAAGTACTTTCGCTTTGCATCTTTGATTTTCCCAACCAGAGGCACTTGCCTTTCCATTGAATAACATCTTCCGATGGTTTTTGTCAATGTGAGACCCAAGGCATCAACAACTTTGGCAGGCATGACGTTGTCAGAAGCTCCAGAGTCCAAAATGCAATTGCTCAATTTGTATCCATTAATAAGCAATGATACATAGAATGGCTCGATCCTTTCCGATGTAGCAGGAGAAGAAGTAGAGGGAGAAGAACTTGCAGCCACATTATTTGAAGGAGGAGTAATCTTTGGACTTGACAAGATACCCCGTGAAGTATTATTTGTTGGAGGGTTGGGACCATTACTTTGCACATACTTGACCAATCTATTTAGCTGATCAGGAAATGCCCTCAAATACTCAACTTTTCCGACATTTGGACCTTGGTCTTCTTAATGTGATCAATAATGTCAAAAGCTTGACTTGCTTCAGCCGGATGCGTGTTGGCCCTCTGCTGTGAATTGAAAGAATTTGCATATTTATCTTTGGGAGCTAATGAAGCAGGTAGTGTACTACCTCTTTTCAGGATAGTAACATCCGGCCCAGATCTTCTCTTTCTCTTCTTTGGCCGCTTGTGGATGCTTCGGCATTTTGGCGTGTCTGGGACCTTGTGAACACCACAAATGTGTGACCATCAGAATCTTCAAAAGATTCATAATAGCCCTCGTCAGATTCGTAGTCCAGGTAACCAATATTGGAGTCACCAACGGGATCTACAAAGTCTTCATCATCAAATGATTCATCAATGCCTAGATCTTCTTCATTAGTTTCCAAGTTATTCCTTGGAGCAGCTTCAATTGCCAACCACTGTGGTGCAGCAACAAGTCTATTTCGATTTTGATTTTGACCATTAAAGGTCCGAGTAGGAGCTATTCTTGAAGGGGTCGCATTTCCTGCTTGAGATATCTTACTTCTTGATTTGCAGCATATCATTAGCCAATCCTTTACAACAAAGGATCTGAAGTACTTGAAGAAGCTCCATCACCTTTGTGGGATGATTGTTTGATTTTTCCAGCCATGATCAAGTCATCTTCAACCTCCACGGCAACATTTTGTGCTTCAAGTAGATTCACAGGTCTTGCCCTTCTCAGCTGATATCCAACTTCGGGCAACAGAGCGTTTATAAAAAATGTCTTTTGATTTTCATCGCTCAATGCGGCAAAAGTGGGGATTTTATATAAAATCCTTTGGAACCTTGCAATAAAGTCCCGCATGTTCTCACTTGGCTCTTTCTTCAATTGCGTCAGTTGAGTAATCAACGTGCTAGCATCTTCTGCAGGCTTGAATCTTTTCAGAAATTGTTCACGCATAGTGGCCTAGTTGGTTATGGTGCCAGGAGCTAGCCGATAGAACCATTCACTGCCAGCCAAGTCATGTAGAGTCTCAATGAAGAGTCTGACCGAGACATCTTCATGCTCCACTGTACAAGCACACCACAAGATATGAAGAATGCTACCAAATGATCATCCGGATTTTGCTTTCCATCTCCAAAGAATTTTGGAAAATTCTTTTTGGATCCTTTAGGCAGATCGTGCATAGGTGGAGTCAAGTTCAATGGCCCAAAAGTCTGCTCCCCATGGGACAGTACTATCTGGTTCTGATTTTGATTCTGGTTCTACATGATGAGTGGGGCACGTCTTCTTCTTGTGTAGACTTGGTGAATAATTCCAGCCACCGGATTATGCTGAAGATGATCCGGATCTGGATGAGTGTGCACTCTCCTTCCTGGTGAGAGACTAGATCTATGGCTTCTAACTTGAGGAGGATGATTGAAATTGAATTGCTCCTGCAATCTGAAGAAATGATCCGTCCTTCCTTGTGCCTTCACAGATCGAGTGAATGGACGTTCAACCAGGTTGAGAGTTGTATGGAAAACACTCTGATCTTCAAAAGATAAGCTTTGATCTGCAAAGATAGTTGTTCCCCAATGAGAGTCGCCAAAAATTGTTGGCTAGATTTTCTGCATAGCTGAAAACCTAGGCAGTCATGAGATAAATCTCCCTCATTTACCGGTGAGGCTCCCATGTAAGATTTGTCAATAAAATATGCTAGTATCTATATGGGGGTTTTACTTTAACCATGCAACTCATGAACCATAGTTGTATAGTTTTGCAGCAAGTAAGTAACTATTAAAGAAAGGAAATATTTAAAGAAGAAGGAAATAATAAAACACAGGAAAGAAATAGGGAAGATGTGCAACCCAATCAATAGATAACAGAGTTGATTGCATGCACATAGATGGAACCAATAGATATCAACACACAAAATTATAAGCAAAGGCAACTTTCAGATCTAGATCTAAAATAACACAAAGTTTATAAGTAGATCTAAGACAAAAAGTAGAAACAAAATGCACCGTGACACAAAGTTCTCCGAAATCTGCTCCTTTCTATTCCTTTGCTTCAAATAGCTATCGGGGTTTCAAAGACAAAGTCCTGGAACACAAGAATGCTGCTTACAAATTCTGATCATTAACCCAAAGGTTCTTCTTCTACTTATAGAATGTAGAAGGGAAAATACAAATGGGAAACTCAACTGAACTGGAACATAAACAAAAAGTAAAGATAACATCTGGCAATCATCCCCTCTAATTCCTCTTCAAGTGACATGCATCCGGGTCCATATTCAAACTTATACACATCTGTCACTTAACTAATAGAATCGTTCCACATAACTTAAAGTAATGGTTTCAAAACCAATAACTTTAAAGTTTTACAATTACATCCGGGAACGTGGAAAATAGAAGAAGAAAGAGTAGAAGAAGAAAGACACACCAACTGTAACATCTACATCTTCTTTTTTGTTTTGATACTGAATATACTTGTTGAACATGTAATTCAACATCTTCCCATCTATCTTAGCCACAACTTCCTTTTCTATCCTGAATTGCAGCAAGCCTTCGTTCAATACCCTGATACATGCTTCCACATCCTCCAAGCTAGGCCCGAACTTCTCAATATCTAACTGCAGTGCCACCAGTTTACTGATGGAATTCATCGTGAAAGGCTTAACAACTCCATCAATTCTCCCTTGCACCATCAGAAGAGATCCTTCCAGGAATTAGGCACTTTGCTAGGAATGGTCCTCGTGTATGAAGTAACGTTCCCGACCACTTCCTCATTAGTGAAAGCAATGACATTGTCTGGTAAAGATGATGCCATACTCTCAAGTGCCTACATCCTTTTCAACATAATTCTGCAGATCTCCAAATGGAAAGATACTACAAACTCAAGTTGCTTCCCCTTCTCAACTGATCCGTCGGCACAATCCGTTCCGCAATCAACACCTCTCTCGACAGCTTATTTATTTCGGCCAAAGTACTCAGGTTACTCTCAACAACTGTGTTCATATCTATCGTGCTTGTCACCAGTTGCTTCAGCTGATCTGATGCATCTTTCATAACCTTTAGGCGGGCTGGCACCTCTCTCGAGTTGTACAGAAGCTTGATGAATGATCAAACTTTTCCATTCATCGATAGCTTTAACCTGGTTACTTGCATCTTCCACTTCCTACATCAGATGATCACTCACCACTTTTGTGCTGAAATTGGCTGAGTGGAAGATTTAGCAACCTTGGCAATGATCTCGCACAACTGAGATACCTGCTTCTGAAGTTCAACTTTCTCCACCTTTTCTTTGTCAAGCCTAAGGAATAGAGCATCTATCAATGTCTGTGTGTCCTGCTTCAATCCTTCTGTGGTGGCTTGACCTATGGGTACTCTAGTTACTATTATATCTTCTGCCGTGAGCTCATCCTCCTTCTTCCCTTCTGCTGGAACTGACATCTCAACAAACTTCTGCCCCGACTCCTCAATGATCAACCTTGAAGTTACCTTAGCAACTTTAGGTTTTCTATCTTTTTTCACCTAGATTCAGGGAGCAGCTGTAAGTCATGTTCCTCCAAGTTGATTTCCTCTCTAGCCTCTAACCAACTCAAGTCAACCATTCTGAGAAATTACTTCTGAGAATGAGAAGTTGCTGAGTGTACCACTATCTCGCGCTCTGATTCCTCTCCATCTAAAACCGCTACAGTGTTGTGGCTGCCATCCTCTGAGTCATCCAAAGACAAAGCTCTTTCAAATTCTGCCATCTACAGCTTCAACGTTTCTTCAGGAAGAGGCGCTGAATGGAGTGGCTGAGGAGAAAAGATGAATGTTTCCGATTCAACGGAGGAATGGCAATATCCTGCTGAGGTGCAACAGTCGGTGAAGTACTTGATGTTGGAGAAGTCGAACTAACACCATAGCCGTAGAAGTGATCTTCTCCTTCGAATGAGACCTTCTGTGCACTTTAATCTTCTCAGGCCTTCTGTTTTCTCCTTCGTGCTTCCTCTTGAGGGAATCTCCTATGTCTGAAGTTTCCCATGATTTGATTCATCAATGCTTCATCAAGGCAATATCCCTTCATCAGCAACTAGTTTGAAGTATTGACCAGAACAATGGCAGACCTTTCCTCGATCGTATGGCAGCCCCCTACGCTCTCCTGAAGTACAGCTCTATCTCCTCCCATCCGATGGTATGTGTCAAGTAACACAGCCCATCATCTTTAAGATCCGCAGGTATCCGTGCTAATCCAAAGTCAAACACTTGCCGCACTGATAACCTGCTGAAATCTTTCTTTCTAACCTCGTACTCGCTTCTGCACTTCATCCAAAAATCTTCCAATGAAGGCACATGCATGCGTACTCCTGGGAGATTGTCTTCCTTGCCACTCCAAATGGATCGAAGTTCAGCCGCTGGGAAGAACTCTTGCTCGTACTCGAGAGAATCTCTCTTCAATTCCTCGGGCCTTTATGAATGCTCTGGCAGCTATAATGGCCCACAGTGATCGGGAAGAAGCCTGTAGACTTGTGTTGTTTCGACTATAGGTCATGCATCTCCACGAGTTGTCTACTCAACTCCATGATGACCAATCTATCACTCTGGGTATCTGGGCAACTTAACTAGTTCTCCTAAAAATCCGGTGACCCTGAGGTATGTAAAATCCAAAACTCGATGAAGATACTACCAATCTCGACACACACTTCCCACGCTTCGCTTCTCACACCCCGTTGGCCTTTAGATCGTCGTCCAGCCTGCAAATGAATTCATAGAAGAATCCATCGTTGACCACCTTGTAATCTTTCTTACATGCAGGTACAAGTAAGCTGTGGGTAGCACTCAAAATAGGGTCCTTGGAAAGAACACCACATCTATCTAGCTTGGAGAAGATCCCCTGTGAAGTTGCTGCATAAACCAAATACGAAGTCATTTTGAAGTCAGTAAGTACGCCTCACATTCCGGAGCTGCTCACCAATGTTGTCACTAATGATTTCCGACCAATTGATTATTGAATCTACTTTGTTGATTTCAATGGTCCTGATGAAAGCATACATCCATGCGCGAAAGTTGTGAGCATTCGCTTCGCCATTTATCCTGCATAACAATTTGGCAATATCATCCACCTCTTGTACTGATTAGATCGTGGAAGAGTTCTCGAACTTGGAAGGAGATCTGGGCTTCTTCATGTATCTGTTGTTCATTATGCCCATGCAGTCAACTTTATGCTTTTCCCATCTGTTGTTGGCATCCTATATGCTAATAGTAGTCACCACCTTTCATGCCGAATCTTCAAACAATAATTGATGAACTATGCGTACAACCGGATTATTGTTTTCCCCGCAAACATCTCGACTCGATCTGGATAATGGATGGTAAGACCTAGCACACTCCATGATGAATTCTCGCAATCGCTGGGTGTGAATGGAAATGCTTAGCTCTCGAATGATTCCACTACTTTTGACTTGCATGCAGAGGGAAGTCTTTCCACTCTGGATCTTCAATCAATTCGAAAGAGGTTCTCGACCTAGATCTGTATCTCCAATGTCAAGAAACTTAGAAGTGATGCATGACTCTGCTTGTGCTTTTTTTTCATCCCTCTTTGCCATGGCCGATCTCTGTCTTTGTCTCGAGCAATTCTTTTTCTCTTTATTCGGCCGAATTCTTTACACAACCGTGCAGATCTGGATATTTCTTCGATTCGAGGATATGTTCAATGTATTGACATTGATTTAAGCTCCTTTCTCTTATAAAAGCACTGTAATGAATTCCTACAAATTAATTCGACAAAGATGGCAACCGAACATGAACACTTGATTTTAATTATAAAAATCTGCATATATCAAGCCTGCTGCCCCAAAATTTGATGTTTTGTTTGCATGCAAAGCAAGCATGAATTTTATCAACTTCACCTGAGCACTTGTACCACTATGCAGATAATTATTCAGACACAAATCAAGCTCCTTCAAACCTAGGCGCCAAATTTTGAAGCTTCCAACAGAAAGAAAACACCTTCTTCTGAGCAAAATTCCTCTTCAAATGGGGCGCCAAAATTGCCTGGGCTGCACTTCCTTGCTAAAGAATTAATTAATTCATCCTTATGGCAGCCCATGCTTATATAACCTCATCATTCTATAATTAATTATTGCCCCTCCTATTCCTGGCAATTAATTAATTAATTAATAAGCTTTTCTCTTCAAATGGGGCGCCTATTTTGTGCATGCTCATGGCTGCCATTAAATAAATTAAATTTATTTAATTTTAGCTCTCTACTTCCAGTTCACTTAAGCTTCACAGTGTGCTTTGACCTCATCCACTAAAAATAGGAATTAATTACATCAATTAATACTTTAAAAAGTATTATTCCTCTTCAAAATGGGGCACACTTTTTTGACATGAAGGGGCTGCATTAAATAAATAATATTTATTTAATTTTAGAATTCTAATTCTAATTTCCTTTATCCACTTTCCCTTTGTTGACTTTTCCTCATGCTTGGGCGCCAAATTTGGAGAAAGAATTAATTAATTAATGCATTTAAAGCTGCCCTTCTTTCCCAAAAGGGGTCGCACTTTTTGACATAAGCCATTTCTATTTTTAAAAGCTAATTTTCAATGGGATTATTCACCCTGCACCGCAGCTCCAAAAATCCCATGATCCACTTAAGTTGTTTGACTTTCATAATGGGATTATTTACCCAGGCAAGAAAATCCCATCAATGCCTTAAGTGATTTTCTTTTATTTCACAATGGGAATTTTCACCTTGCAAGGCAAGTAAGAAATTCCCGCCTGCCTGTTGCCTCTAATTTTCCCATTGTGACTTAAGTGGCGTTGCTTCCATGGGAAAAAGTACCTGCTAGGTAGGTACAAAATTCCCACCCCCTCGCTACTAAAAATCCCATCAGAGCTTAAAACTTCTTTTTCCAAAAATGCGACCTGCCCAGAAGAAGCTTTTTCATGCATGACTTCGTCTTTTCAGAGAGAACCAGACCTCCTGTGACAAATTCCTTCTGGCATAACGTCCATAGGTGATCTCCAGATACTCCAGGCAAGAAATCAGACCAAACCGGCAAAGGAATTGACCTAGAGAAATTTCACAGAAAACAAAACGGAAAACACCAAAAACACAAAACGTTGCCAAAAGTCACAAATAAAGCCCAGAATTCATTCCTGGTTAAAACCCTACTGGTATATGGGAATATTGACATGTAAGATCACAACAGGTTAAACCCTTCAAGTGGAAAAACCTAATACACGCTCTCTTCGTTCACTGGGGCTAGGACCCTTAGATTTTTCTCCTCACGACACCTTCTTTGGTGAATTGGATTTTGACAACCACTCCTTTCTTGCTTTATGCGTATGACTAGATGGCACGGAGGTTGATTGAGAAGAAGCTTTGGTTGACTAGAGACCTCCTCAATTTGACAATTTTTGTAATCCTAAGGTATGATCTTGGATTGATGGTAACTTTGCAAGTTCTCTTTCATACAAGCATATGCTTCTTTTGAGAATCGATTGATTCTTGCTCTCAAGATAAAATTCATCTCTTTTGGTCCAATCAATTCATGGAAATGGGGTAAAGGAAACTGCATCATATGAGGGATCAATAACATCTTCATCATCATCCACCAATGAATTTGGAGGGTTTTGATGTGAAAGCCCTTGATCTCGAGCAAGGGTTAGGCAGAAAACTCTCACCTTCTCACTTCATGGTTGTCTAAACAGGAGAGCCCATAAATTTTCCATGGTAAGGTTGTGTTAATACTTTGCTCCAATAATCTTTTGCATATATTCGTTGATATCAAACTAGAATCTCTTCACATATGGATGAATAGTGATGAGGGAAAACTCTTTCTCCATGAGTTGTGCACTGAAGAGATTTTGACATTGGTATTCCCCAATTTGGATTGGGAAATGAATTCCTAAATGATGTTTGTCATTTGAAAAAGATGGTGAACTTAGAATAGTTGTCGTCTGCAAGCTACATTAATGCCCACTTGTCACTAACGTTACTTAGGAAGGCTCCATGGAGTACCTGCAAACCGCTCATGCGAATGTAGGAAAAGGACAAAATTGAATAAACCATGTTCCCCATTGGGAAAGGACATCCATGGCCTCTTTGGAGAATCTTTTTTTGTATTCCGATTCAAGTTTTGAATCATGCGGAAGGTGAATGCATCGTTAACTCTTCTAAAATAATGAGGCTATTTTTGAAACTTAATCATGGATAATAATGGAAGACATTAATTGATGAACGTATGACTCCCTTCATTTCGAGCCCCGAAAATAGCTTTCTTCTAGCCACTACATAAGTCAGGTATGATGTCATGTAGAAACATCCAGTCATCTTCACTTTGATCAATTGTTTGTGAAGAGTATCACTGATGATGGTGGCCCAATCCACAAACTCTCTCTTGGCAAGGATGATACAAATAAACTGATACATCCATGGGTGGAAAATCCTGGTAGAGGGTAGACCGAAGACTCAACTCAGGAGAGTGATCATGTCCCTAATTTCCTCCACGAACTCAACATGGTACAATTCCTTAGGAATCCGGTCAACTTGAGGCCTCTTGGTCACTAACCAGTTATTATTAACCATCTTGCTCCACCTGAGGGGTTCTTCATCCCAAAATTCTTGTGCTAACTTTCGAGTGATGTTAGCATTCTTAGGGAAGTCAAGTATGTTGAGCAACTCCTCAATGTGCTTTGGTGTGATTAAGAGGAAAGGCTTGTGATTATCTTTATAAATTCCTCGTCTCTCAGATCATAATGCTCTACACAAGTGATAACCAGCTCCGGGCATTGCACCGAGACTAGAAATGCCGCTGCTTGGGGTAGACCTGCTATGGTAGAGCCTATTCGAGAATATGGTTTTTCCTCCAACTTTCATCCGCTCACAAAATTGTTGCACATTGATGTGACCAAGATTTGTATCGGTGATATTGTCGTATGCAAACTTGATAGAATTGGGAGGGATGATTCCTTGGAATTCATACTTGAGCGCAAATTTATTTGATTTCTCCACCGCTTCCTCAATTTTTCTTCAAATTTATTGGATTTTTCGGCCATTATGAATTTTATAGAAAAATTACTCAAGCTCACAAAACAATGTAAACCGTATTGGGTCTCAATCTTTGAACCACCGTTTACACAAGAAAAATATGACTTGTTTAATTTATAATAATAATTATTATTATTTTAAAAATAATAATAATAATAATAATAAGTATTTATCCCGATTAAATTTTTTATTTAAAATGCCAATACAAAAAAATATCGAAACTAAGCTCGAGTTCCAAATCGGGTAATAATAACAATATTTATTTGTAATGAAAATCTCCTAATTTTAATATTTTGCATGGATCAATTTTAATCTTTTTAATTCACTATTTCCACTAGCGTTTGAATGCATAATACTATTTTTGTCTAAATGCCTAAAACATGATTTGGCTTCTGCAACGTGGATGGAGCTACAACGTTTGATTTCTTCTTGGCTCCTTTCTTTTTATCTGTGTGGTCTATTGTTTATGCGATGCATGATAAACTTCTCTTGCACATCGTAGTATTTTCTCTGATCGCGCTTTGAAACCGCCCTAATTTTGTGAATTCATGGGCTTGCTCTAAGACAAATATGCATGGACCTTTCTTCTTCCTCTAAAGACGTGGGCTGTTGATGCCAAAGAAAACAAACAAAAAAAATTGCATGGACAATTTTGGCAATGCGTTGGATTTTAATGAATGGTTGAAATCCCTTTTATTATTGTTGTTGTTGTGTTTAGCAATACGTTGGATTTTGCAAGAAAAAAAGAAACGCTTTGATTTTTCCTTGCTTGGCGTTTATTCTTGATTACCACTTTGAAATCATTTTTCTTTCCCACGTGGCCTTTGTTGCCTTCTCCCTGCGTGGACTTGTCTTTGTATTTGGCTTGTATGGATGCATGGGCATATGTTCTCCAACCTGCGTGGATAACCTCCTCCTCCTCTTTTTTTGAGTTGAAAATTGCCAATGCATGGCCTTTTCTTAGGAAAAATGCTTGGTATTTGTATTCTTTACATTGGCTATGAGTAGATTTTATTTCCACCTCACACATGGACTGTGCTTTCACCTTAATGGAAGCACTACCCTCCCTTGACTATGCATGGAAAATTGGCTTGATTTTGCTTCCTCTCAACCGTGGTGTTCTTCTTTGGCATGGAATGTAGAGTTCCTTCAATGTGGGTTGTGACTGAATGTCTTTCTTAGCTTTTTCTTTGTATTGAAATGTAAAAAAATAGTTTAGCAATAGCACGATCGAGATCAATTAAATCGAGTATGGAAAATTCCTTCATTGAAAACTCAATTACTCTCGTTCCCCTAAAAGAAATAAGAAACAAAACTTCTTCCAACTAGTTTCACGGGAAATGGTTATGGGAATTAAAGAATCTTCCCCATAACCGTTTCCCCTTCCCGTTGAAATAATTGACTCCTCTTCCTTCGGGTAGTGGCATTAATTGCCAGGAAAAAGGGAAAAATATCAGTCATTTGCCAGCGGAAATGGCAAGGTAGGTTGACAATCCCCATCCTATTTCCCCATGTGGGATATCGGGAGATTTTTTTCCGTTTGCCAACCGGTTGGATTGGCAATCAATAGAAGAAATCCTGGCGGAAAATAAAAAGAATTTTCCAGAAAGGGAAATTCGGGTGCGGAGAGCCAATTTGGCATCCCCGATAATTAGAAGCGAAGCTTTATTTTCCCCCGATGATAAAAAAACTTGTCGATTGATTTTTTAATTATATTAATGTTTATTTAATTAAAAACCCAAAAATTAATAAAATTGATTTTATCAAATAAAGGGTTATAAATTAATTAATTATTAACGTAGTTTATGACCTGGCGAGAGGATTTCTCACCTTAAATGAATGAAACGAAGACCAGAATGATCACAAGAACTAGAAGATCACGACGAGGGTGATAAAACATGCAAAAGAATACTTTTGAAAAATTTCAAAATTTTCATGCTTATTAGTTTTGCGAAATCAAAATTAGCTGATAATAGCTTGTTGGTTTTTTGTTAAGTTTAGACATTCTTGGAGAGGAGGGCCATGTTCATGATAGATTCCTTGATGAACAATTGTTTTCTATATCTACAAATTCACCATGGTTTGTTGATATAGAAAACTATTTAGCAATAGGAAAATTTCCTAATGATTTTACTAACAAACAAATAGTTAATTAAAGAAAGTGTTACTTTTAAATGGTTAAATGGTATTCTGTTTAAATGTGGATCTGACTTGGTGCTACACATATGTGTTAGAGAGGATGAAGTATATGATATCATCAGAGCTTATCATGATGAACCTGCAAGAATTCGTTACTCAGTAAAGAGAAATGTTCATAAAATCATTGGAGCTGAATACTACTGACCTTCCCTTCATAAGAATGTGAAAAAAATATTTTACAATGTGATGCATGTCAGAGGATGAGTAAACCTAATATGTCCAAAGTGAAATGCCTCTTCAACCTCAACTAGTTCTTGAACCTTTTGAATAGTGGGGGCTAGATTTTGTTGGACCAGTAAACCCACCTTCACAAGGAAAGGAATTCATCTTGGTTTGAACTGATTATGTGACTAAATGGGTAGAAGTAAAATCTCTTTCACAAGCTGTAGAGAGAAGCAAGTAATAAACTTCTTCTATCACAAAATTATGCACAAGTTTGGAGCACCAAGGAGCATAGTTTCATATCAAGGGCCTCAATTCATGTCCAAAATGATCAAAGCCTTTGTATAACTTTACCAAATCAATCATAAGAATTCATCTCCATATCATTCTTGAGCAAATGGACAGATGGAAGTGACAAATAGAGAGTTGGAAAGTATCTTAACTAAAACAATCAACGTTGGTAAAAATATTGGACAAATAGATTACCGTGCGATTTGGACATACAACATTACTTGGAAAACCACCACTAGATTTTCCCCATATGAACTTGTGTAAGGAAAAAATCCCTTACTACCCATTGAATTTGGACTACAAACACCAAGAAAAATAATCAAGGTTAGTATAGAGTTGGATGAATCACAACAACACAGGATAATTTAATTGAATGAATTTGAAGAAATGAGGATGGAAGAACTTCACAAGAATGAATTACTACAATATCAAAGGAGACAATGACATGACACACATATCAAAAAGAGGAAGTTCAAAGTGGGAGACTAGGCTTTGTTATTTGATTCTAGGTACCAAGAGTTTCCAGAAAGCTTAGAACTAGATGGTTAGGTCCATATGAAATTGAGAAAGTTTTTTGACAATGGATCAGTTCAACTACCTCCCATAGATGGGAATACCAAAACTCTCTTGGTCAATGGCTATAGACTAAAAATTTATCTTAAGCCATTGAATAAATAGGATTTTCTACGAAAATCCAACTAGAAGGTGAATTTGACTATGAGTAAGAACCTAGTTCTTCCATCATGGTCAACTAATAAAAATGAAGGTCAATTAAGGAGAAGAATTGAAAACTAGCAATGGCAATTATTCTCTTTAAAAAAAATTTAAAAAAAATTAGATTAGGTAAAAATAGGGATCGGCTCCTAAGGGCCTTACAAATAGAGATACATCGTGAAATCTTGACAACAAAAAACCAAACAAAAACAGAATGGTCCAGAAGGAATTAATCAGGCTTAACTCATACAAAGAAAACCCGGACCAGCAAGAAAACGAATAGCCTAAAAACAAGCTTGAACATTTACTGAAAAACTGCTAACATTTCATAAACTAATAAGTCTTTTGACTTTTGGGGAAGCACCCCTATTGACAACAAGACTTTCATTTTTGTGCTCTTCCCCCTCTTACAATTTAGTCTGTTATCCTTCAGCTTCTTCATCAGAGTTGTTGACGCAAAGTTTGAACTTTCTTTTCTTAATTCCTTCCTCCATCACCTCCAACCTATCACTCAAATCCTTGACCTTTTTATCCAGCTCGACCATCTCCTACTTGGAATTCACCTGGTCATGAAAATATGTTGGGAAGCCCTGATGGCCTCCATCATGGCCTCACACCAACCAGAATTGGTTTCTTCCATAGTCTGGACCACCATTTCTAGATACTGAACCTTCTTGTTCAAACCCTCATAATCCCTGTCATTACCAACAATGCCCTTGTCTTTGGAAGTACTCTCTTTGCCTTTGCCCTCCACATCTCTGTTCTACCAATCTTCCTCCTAATCATTCCCAGTAACCGACATTTTTCCAAATTTCGCATTTTAGTGAGGCAATTAGCCAAGGTGATGTCGTCCTCCTCTTTCATGACCTTCAAAGTTTTATCCGGAATGGGTTTCCCATTCTCATACATAATAAGAATAATACCTTCATGGATAGGTGTGTCCACCTTGTTGTCCTGGAAATCCCTCAAAGAAGCAATCAACGACATGAATAGAAAAAGGGAATGCTCATCATAATTTTATGTGTAAACATATTCAGCAAAGACAGATGGTGCATGTAAATTTTACGATAATTACCCTCCAAATTAATATACTTCATAATTTGGATGCACACCTCCTTCCAAATCCACAAAATGCAAGCTCTAGCGATGCCATCAGTGAAAAATGATACTTTTCCTTACCCATAAAAAACATGTTGATTTCATGCTCCCTGTGGGTTCTATCTTTAAAAATATTGAGGCCTTCCGTCTCGCATCTCGTGACTTGAGAAATGGAACCTCAAGAACTTCAATTTCCATTCCCCTCACCGTGAAACTACCCTCGCCTAAGCCATACCAAAATCGTTAGAGAGTGAAGGATCATAACCATGCAATTTGGAGATAAATTTACGAAATCAACCAATCATGAGTGCCTTCCACAAAGGAGGGTTGTTTTCGATAAACCCATGGCACCAAAATAAATTGAAACTTAAAGTGAATTTGCTCCCCTTAAATAAACTATCTTGGAAAATGTGGCACCAAAGGTCACTTGTGTGAGCATCATCAAATTTAGTGTAGTCTATCCCTTTCAATAGCTTCATTAATTGTTAAGGGAAAACCATCACCTTTAATCTAGATTTTGTAATCATGGTATTGTATGCCAAAATTGGCAAGCTTATCCGCGCACATATTACCTTGGAAAAGGGTATGATTAATTGAAACCATATCAAAAGCTTTTAATATCTCTAAAACATCATAAAGTACATTTCCTAAGGTTCAATTATGAAATTTATTATTGTTAAGGGCATTAACAATAATAATGGAATCTCCCTCAATCTGGATATTCTTGATCCCTTTGTCCTTAACATGGTTAACACCCCATAATAAAGCTCTAACCTTTGCCATGTTGTTGGTTTGTCTTCCTGTGGGGCCAACATAGGCAAACAATCCAATCCCCATCATTTCTTCTAATGATCCCACCCCTATAGGGACCAAGGTTCCCTTTTTGACACACTCAAAATTTAATTCGAAAACATTGTTCTCCGATTTGATCCATTTGATTTGAATTCTATGCCTTTTGATCTCAACTAGACTGAGGGAGAAACTTTTAAGGACTTCTTCCTTTCTATGACAAGGATTTTTTCCTTTCCTTTAAACAATTTGATATTTTCTTTGATGACAACAATCACTTTATTTCTAACCTTCTTTAGGTTAGCTTTCGATATCTAAAAATACAATCATTCTTAGCTTTCCACAGACCCCAAATAAAATGGGGGAGGGCTATCTTCTAGGCCATCACCAGAGCAAGGAACTTGAAAGGAATTTCCCACTGTAGGAAAATCCTCAATGGATTAGGCATGGTCCATTGAGACTTGAACAGGTCCTGAATAGACATAAAAACCATTTGGGTAAAAGGGAAATAGAGGAGAAGATGATCGACACTTTCCTCCTCCCTTCTGCATAATGAAAGTCTATTGGGGATTGTCAAACCATGCTTCCTATTATCGTCCACTTTGTGAGGATATTGTTTTGGGATTCCAGCCTATAGAAGATGTTCACCTTTGGGGTGAGATCTTTCACCCAAAGTCTTCCCCAATATCCTTTTTGAAGGGAATCCTTAAAGTTAAAACCATAGGAAAATTTGACCAAGTAGTCCCCAAATTCCTCCTCTTTCCATTTAGTGGAATCTTCCTTATTTTTAAAATTGGGTATGTAGAAATTCCTTAATTTGATGTTGAGCTCCATGAAGGAATGACAATCCCCATTGAAATTAGGAGGAGGATTTATAGTCTCCCAACTAAGGGTTTCACCCTGGATCAAATAATCCCGGATCCAAATTTTGTCTGTCTTCATAATGTTGCGCTACCATTTTCTAAGGCTCCATACTAGAAAGAGGCTTATCTTCAATCCAACTATCATTCCAGAAGCTAATTTTGTTACCTTTACCAATCTCCCATTTAAAACCCTTATTAATAGTATCCTTGGAAGCCGTAAAGGAGTTCCAAAAGAGATACCCTTTAAGAAGATCATTTTGATTGAAAAGGAATCCATTCTTCTAACATTCCGTAGATATTTCTTCTTGATAATGTCCACCCAGAAACCTGCTTCTCTTAAAACCCTCCAACCAGCTTTAACAATCAATGCTTCATTCATAAGTTTACTATTTTTCAATCCTAATCCACCACACATTTTGGGTTTAGTGAATTTTTCCCAAGCCACAAGAGGAAACTTAAACTTTTCCTCAACTCTCGCCCATAGGAATCTTTTCTGAATTTTTTCCAGAGAGATAATAATTTTCGAAGGAAGTTTAAAGAGGGACATAATGTAAATGACAATACCTTGAAGAGAAATTTAAAGCAATTGAATCTTTCCAACCTGAATAAGAAGGATACCCTTCTAAGTAGAAATATTTTTTTCATTCTCTCCAAAATAATATTCCAAATAGAAAGATCGGCCTCTTGTGAACAAGGGGCGTACCCAAGTAGGAATATGGAAATGTCTTGATCCTCGCACCCAAAAATATGAGCTAATCTATAAAGAAAACAACACTTTTATGGAAATTAAGCAACTGTCCTAAAACCATTTCATAGTCTTTTAGAACCATCTTTGAATTAGAGGCTTCCTGGATAAAATCTTTACCCAACATAAAGTTATCATCCACAAACTGATTAAGAAAAATAAGCAGGGAATACCATTTAAGATTTTAACACCTTGAATAAGGTTGAGAGACATAGCCTGATTAAAAAGCCTACTTAAAGAATAAACAACAATAATATAAAGGAAAGTAGAAAGAGGATCCCCTTTTCTTAAACCTCATCCCACTTGGAAGAAACTTTCAGGTTTTCCACTCACCAAAACCGAAAAGCTAGCTGTGGAGATGCAAGTCATGATCATGTTTACAAAAGAAACATTGAATCCTACCTTGATCAAAATAGCCCAAAGGAAGGACCATGAAATCCTATCATAGGCTTTGTGCATATCCAACTTAACAAGCATAGCTGATCTGCCAAAGTTTTCAATAGAATGGATAGCTTCATGGATTACTATAATATTGTCTAGAATTTTCCTTCCTGGAATGAAAGCTCCTTGATTAGGCGAGATGATGTTGGCTAACATATTTTTATCATGCCCGATATGATTTTAGTAATCATTTTGTAATTGGTAGTGCACAAACTTATAGGTCTAAAGTCCTTAATATCTCTAGCTCCAGCTACTTTGTGAATGAGAACGAGGAAAGTGTTGTTCATCTATTTCAGTAAATGACCATTGCTGAAGAAATCTTGAACCATCTCGGAACCTCCTACTTAACCACCTCCCAAAATTTTTGAAACAAGAATGCAAGGAATCCTTTTGGGCTGGGAGATTTATTTGGTTCCATATCAAAATTACAAATCTGATCTCCTCCTCAGTGGGCTTCTTTAAGAGTTCTTTGTTTTCTTGAGGAGATATGTCATTCTGAAATTGATCAAGAACTTTATTCTCGAACACTCTCATCTGCAACCGGGCCCACATGGAATAACTCCTTGAAATAATTTATTATTGTATCATTGATTTCCTTAACCTCCATGGTTAGCTCCCATCCTCTCTCCTGATTTCACTTATCTTCAAAACATTGGCCTTGGAAGTCGAAGTGAAATGAAAGAATTTTGTGTTCATATCTCCTTCCTTTAGCCATTTCACCCTTGATTTTTGTCTCTAGTAAACTTCTTCCTTGGCCAGAATATCATGATATTCAATCAATAATTTATGTTCTTGATCTTTGAGAACCGATTAAGGCCATCTCCTCATAAGTTCCTCAATAGTTTGTAAATCTTCAAGAACCACCGCTTTTCTCTTGGAATATATTCTGAAAGTTTCCTTGTTCCATATTTTAAGGTTGTTTTTAACATTATTCAACTTGAAAATCAATTTGTAGCTATTAACTCCATGGACTTGAACTCCCCACCATTCTTGAATTCTATTGAAAATGTCCAGGTGTTCCAACCACATCTTCTCAAACCTGAAGGGACTGAATTTCTTAGGAAGATTCAAACCCAGATTCAGGAGGATAAGTTTGTGATCCGAATAAATTTTTGGAAGAGTAGTTAGAGAGTAGAGATGTTAATCATGCAACCAAATGATGATAAGGGAAGTTGAAAACCAGAAATAAAACATAAAAGTAAAAATAAAACAAAATAAAAATGATATCCTTAGGTTCAACATCTGCTCCAATCTTTACTTTATTGGTCTTCATAGGCACATGGTATGTGCATGCCTTCTCATCTTCACTCGACCAAGAGCTCGTGTGTACCCTCTTTGTGCTCTATATCTTGGTTCTCCACCTCTTCATCATCAACTATATATACCATCTTACCCTTTTCTCTATCTAGGAAGGTGCGCCCAAGTTGTTATGCATCTGTCTTCTCTTCAAAATGCGCCCTCGTGTCGACTCTCCTAACAAATCTTGAAGGAGCTCTTCATCCTTTGCACTATCTCCCATATTTAAATGATTCATAACTTGTAATGCTTCATTCAAAGAAAGGTTTAGTTGAAAAATAGTCAAAGGTCTCGAAGCATACAGGTAAGTTCTTTCCAATTTCCAGTCTCTCTATTCAATTCTGCATAGATATACCATGCGTGGCGTAGCCATGTAAGGTGAAGTAGAGATTGTGCACCCACAAAGAAGGTGGTAAAGCCTCATGCCCCTTTTTCCGAGTCTCTCACACTTGCTAAACGTGGTCTTGAACAAGATAATTACCATGAAATTCACATATCTGAGTAGGTGCATTACTCCTATGAAATCTAGTAGATAAAGTGATTCTTACTTATCTCAACTCCAAACGATTATCCCTATGAACCATCCACCGTGTGTTGTCATCCCACACAAAGTATAAACTAGGAAGTAGGAATACTTCAAGATTCTCTTCATCGGTGTACCTTGGTACTGGTTGTTGTCTAAGCACCTAATACTACACGGGATGCTTACGTGTGTAACTGCATTACTTCTCTCATGCCCAATCATTTCATAAGTGACATGTGCCTAGTTATCACATGTATAAATTGTAGTATCACTCATGGACTACACATCATCCCACTGGAGAACTCCTTCCTTTAACGGCTCAATAACTTTTGAATCTCGAATGGTGTGCACATAATTTTTTCAAGTCTTCTTCACTTTAGGCTCCACATAAAGTGTAGATTTCCCATCTATCAAGGGAATAATAATGTGTTTTCCTTGTTTTCAAAACTTATATACCCTTTATTAAAGTGCAGATCAATGTTGTTTTCATAACACCAAGGGCGCCCAAGCAATGTTGGAAAACTATATGCCTCTGCAAGCTCTAAGACCTCAAAGTCCTCAATGAAATTGGCCCCCTGTATAGTAATTTATGCATCTTTGAAAACCCCAATTGGCATGGCCTTGGTCCAATTCACCATAAACATCACATTAGAAGATGGCTATAATGGTGGTCTTCCCATCTGAACCCACATATCCAAAGTGATCACATTCACTTCCGCACTTGTGTCAATCAAGATATTACACAAAATTCAGTCATCAAAAACAACATTCAAAGTGATCTCCTTGTCATAATCCAGATATGAGGAGGGAGGTTAGCATGCAAAATCTTCCTTTCATGCTCAA
This sequence comes from Taxus wallichiana var. yunnanensis, assembly GCA_018340775.1. Lineage (NCBI taxonomy): Eukaryota > Viridiplantae > Streptophyta > Pinopsida > Cupressales > Taxaceae > Taxus > Taxus wallichiana. The sequence continues at coordinate 264,527,487 of CM031241.1, forward strand.
TCCCAGCACATAGATTGTTTCCCTTTAACTAGTTCCCCAATAAAGGAATAATATTTTCTTGTCGCAGCATCTTATAAACCTCCTTTAGATCATTAACATCCATCTAATGAAGCTCAGCTACCTTCTTTTGTTCTAAATTTCATGACTGTTCTTTCAAACATTGTATCTCACCTTGTAAATTTTGAATCACCTCCATGGTTTCTTGATAAACCTCCTTCTGATGCATAGGGTCTAGATACTTTGCATGTAGAACTTCCTCCTTAGTAATAGCAGGTTTCGCTTTGAAAATTCTCTGCCACGCCACAACCTCAATGCAATGCATTAATCTTTATAGGTACCAACTCACAATCTGACACCAACTTTGGCATCCACTGGTCTTCTATTGTGCATTGTACTCTAACCATTCCCATGCCCTTGTTCTCTTGTTTTTGTTTCTTACTCAAATTTTCATACAAGTCTAGGCACTCTTCATAGTTATGGTTCTTTCCGTAGAAAGAGAAAACAATGTTCTGTGGACACTCATGCATGTAGTGATCAGGGGACCCACATGTATAACAAGTCCCACGAGGGAAATCACTTCTTCTACCACCACAATCTTTGCCTTTGAATCCTCCTTTGTAACCCAGACATCTACCGTGACTACCATCAGAGCCCTTCATTATGATCATGGTCTTCATGCTCACCCTTCTCCTTGGAGTTATTTACAACGTTGGCATGTCGCACGCGCCAATATCAATAGCATCATGGATCTGATCAATCACCTACAATATTCGGTATCATGAGTGGACAACCTCTAAATCTTGCATAACATGACATGTTTTTTCTTATCACGCGCTGTAATAATGGACACCGACTTGAACTGTGGTCCAAGTGACAAATCTCACAATCCAGTAATAAGGATAGTACTAATTTCTTAGGACAACTATCCTTAGTATGCCCCTCTACCTCACAATTTGTATAACAAATTCCACTATGCGTCTCATGGGCCAAATTAGCTAATAATTTCTCTAACTGTTTAGCCATCGCTAAAATATGAGCTTCCAAGAATTGTCTCACTCTTGTTTCTACACTTCCTACCACTTTAGCGCATGAAGTTGCTTCAAGTGCCTTGTTTGGATCTATATAATTCTTATGCGAAAGTTCCCTTCTAAAAAATGTGATCAGTCCTCCAATGAACCATTGAGCATGTTGTCTTGCATGTATGTCGTAAGATAACCTAGAAAGAAGAGTCTTGAACTCGTGCATCATATTCTCAAACACTTTCAGTACCCTACTTAATATATTTCAATGCGTTGATGCTCTTCTACTCAAATTCAAGGATATAAAACTCTTTCAAGAAAGCATCTCGTAGTGCGGTATAATCTACACAAGTTTGGTCAGGGTCAAACTTTCTATACCAACTATGTGTGTGCCCCTACAACGTAGTTACAAAATAATTCACCTTGTCCTCTCGGGCAGTAATCCCCTTCGCGCACCATACTATCTCACGCATTTGCATGTGTTCAAGAAGATCTTCTATCCCTATGTACTCTAGAATACGAAGAGACATCTCCATATAAATATTCTAGGGTTGGCGCGGACTATGTCCACCATATCTCAAACCTATATTTCCTCATGTGTTTCCTTCACCTCGGATCCACCAAATCCACTAGCACCCGAGCCACCTGATCCTCTTGATCCTCCACCTACTAAAGTGGATAATGGACCAGAGGATGCACTACCTTGTGCACTAACAATTATGTTAAACTGGACTCCCATAGTCTACAAAGTTGTGCTACTTCTAGATGTTATGCCAATGTTTTGTGTGCCTACGTTTTGTGCTTTGAAGACGTGCGCTGCAAAGATACCTCCAACCAGTCCCCCAAAATCATAGACAATGATTGACCTTTGTCATAATTAAATAAGATACCTAATTTACTCCTGAACTTGATTGAAAATTAACTCTATCTACTATAACTCTACTACCCACACTAGCTTGTTTTTTGTTAACTATCATAGAAACTAGAAAACCAAGCGCAAGGGCTAGGTCACCAAGTAGATTCGGACACACGCTCATGGTCCACACTCTTTATTTATACACTTCGTCATCTAAACCGAAGTGGTTTCCATGTCATGCTTTCCTAAATGGGAGAGTTCCATATGCTCTGGATCCATGCCTTTTACGTGAGCTATCAATCCTTCATGAGTTATCTCTCTCCACAACACCATTATTTTCGTGATCTCTTGTTGCTTCATTAGATCCCTCTTACACGCTTCATTAAACTTAAGTCACATTTCTTCTCTTTGTCTCTTTGCCACTAGGTCTGCCATCTTTACCAAACCTGCTCCTACCCCCACACATGGTGGGGTTTAGCTATCCATAGGATTCTCTTCCAAATCCAAGGTTACGATCAAGATCTTAATTGCCAAAGGAATACCACACAAGTAAGATCCTCTGGGCTTGCACAAAAACTAAAACTCAACAACTTCTAGGCAAGAGTAAGTGGAAACTACGTACTCAATAATATAGTTGTTCAAAACACCATAGAACCAAACATCCAAAGAGTGAATCTAAATCAGATCTACATTATACAAGGCCTGGAACTCTTCTTGCATCTAAACAAGCATGAGAAACCTCCAATTCCTCTTTGATGTGTAAGCAACTAACCACTCATACAACTCTATAGGAAAGATGGAAAAGAAAGTCTTGTAAAGCTTATCATACAGATTTTGTTCAACCCACACGTGTACATTAAATTTAGGTCTAATGGTGAATCTGTAAGCATTCTGCTCCTCTACATTGTCTAACCACTCCTCAATACTTGCCAAGATCAATCCACTACGTCTTCATCATGCAACATCCTCGCCGATAACCGAAAAATAGATCTCGCAATTAAACCAATGATGTAGCCTAGAATTTATTGAAAACAGCCCAAGGCGCGTTGACAAATCACTCGGCAACTCGAGCGCTCACCCAAAGCATGCAAGGGTACCAGTGTCCCTCTTTAGAGAAGAGTTTTTAAGATGTTAGCATGATTACAAGTATAATTCAAATCTATAACAGATAATCAATTAAACCATAGTGCATAAGCGGATCGAGATCCAAACCATATGAAGTAATAACTAAACAATTACTAAAACCATTTTTACCGTATAGATCCATGTTTAGTTATATCCAACACCAATATCCATCCAATAAGATCCATTATATTAAATATTGGAAAACACACAAACTTCATACATACATATTACGGTCTCCATGGGCATGCGCTACACAACAGATGTGTAGCATAATACTATAATAAATCGGACTTTCTAAACCATGCAAATCAATACATATTTATAGGGGTGGGGACTTTCCCTTCACCACCCATGCACCTTAAAAATAGGCTACATGCTAATAATATCCATGTGCCCTTACATGAGAATACAAAAGCATGCAAACGCTAATAATAGATCATCTACGTTTACTCTTAGTACAAATCCTATTATTAGCCCAAAACTTTGCATGGCGCCCAATCTTCTACTTGTCCCAAAATACCTTGGCGTAGTCTATAAGTCTTCTAGAATTCGTGCTCGCACTCCACATCTATCTTTATCCTTAACTACAAAAATGGCTAAGTTATGTTTCTAAACCATCCCGGATGCGCCCTTGTTTTTCTCGTACTTTTGCATTCTTCTGTGCCCTATGCCCGCACGCCAAAACCTTATGTGCTTTAATCCTTGTATTGTGTTTCGTCTACCCAACAAGTGGGAAATTAAAGGCACCTTTGGTAGAGGAGAGTAGTAGTTCCAAAGTTGGGATTTGTGCGCGACGTGGCACGTAAGATAAGTAGAACCGTATCACCCAAGGGAAAAGGAAAAGGCAAGGTAAAGGAGAATCCAATGGTTAAGGAAGTGCGGGAGGAATGGTACTATGAGATCCAATACCTAGATGGAGTTCTCATGGGAAAGGATCGGGTATCGCATGTGTAAAAGATGATAGTTAGTGATTATAACCATCACTCATATTCAAATGCACGTAAAATAGATATTGAGCTAATTCGGAAGACAGAGGAAAGCACTATAGACAATAAGCCTATGTATGATGATAAAGGGTATCAAATTTTGTAGAGTGCATGAGTTATTCAGCTCTATGAGCTCCCATACTTTGGAAAACTCCGAGCAATTATATCAATGGATAATGTTGCACATCCATGAAGACTTTTTTCTATTTCTTTGGTAAGAGAATGCACACGACCACACATTTAATTGGAAAATTTATTGGCCTTTAAAGCACAAGAACAGAGCTTAAAGTGGACATTGAACATGATGATGAAGTGAAGAAGGCGGTCGCTGCGATGAAGTACCAGTAAGGAGGGTGTGTCATGGATATCGCTAAGCTCTATGGTCCTATTATCAAAATGGTCGCATGGCTACTTACAAAATTGAACAGGAAAGAAAGGCGGGGCCAAGTAAATAAGTGAAGGCTTCATATCGTAAAGAAGATATCTGAAGGCACGGTCTATAACCTTGTTCGGTTCATAACAGAGGAGATCATTGAGGAAGCACGCAAGGAGAAAAGATCACTTTTGGAAACATTCTACTTGATTGTGTTCTTTGAACTTGGGGTGCCGATGGGCTGATCGATAAATATGGAAATTCCCCCCCAAGGATAAATCACCCACAAAAAAATATTTACTGAGTACACTTTCAATAACATCAATAATGCATAAAAGGTTATGGAAGATAAATGGTAGAAAATAGTGTGCGAGACATTTAGAGTACACAATAGTCCATTCCAAGTGAATTGTCTGCGTAGATGGAATGGAAGACAAAGTTTACGGTTTATCAAATACTTCATTAGCATATTTTATTTGAAGGATGGGTCGAGATTCCTTGGTGTAAAATTTTGTTTTCCTAAACAACACGGTATTTTCAAACTCATCATGAATAGGTTCTCAAAGTCACGTAAATCAATATTTGACATCGATAAGGTGGACTATGCATACCAAACCTTACACAATACATATTTGTATCCCAAGAAGAGTGCATATGAAGAGACATTGATATCAGATGATATCAATATGACTAATTACATTACTTTGGTAGTTAATAATTTGGAGACAACAAAGGTTTATATTTATTTAAATCCAAAGATGGTGAATGGGAAATATGTTGAAGATTATTTAAAGAGCTCGGAGGTGCCCACGGAAAGAAAATGGTAGGATAGAAGAAAACGTGCAAGGATACTCTTCCTGATGAAGAAGAAGAGGAAAGTGAGGAATCAACTCCTTTTAAGATCACAACTATAAAGAAGGCACCAATGTGCAAGGAGTCCGAACTAAGTGCAAGAACGAAGAAACGGCCAAAAATAAGTCTCTAGTGAAGAAGAAATCAAAGGTAGTGTCTAGCGAAGGCACAAAGGAGGCTTTGGAAGATGAGGGAGAGGAGGTATTACAGAAGGACCCTTGGTGCATGAAATTGAGGAGTAGTATATGGAAGAGCACGATGCGTATTATGAGGAGATCCTACCTAATAAGCTAGAAGAAGTGTCGAATGAGGGTGAAATGTACATTCACCAATTAATTAATTAATGTAAAATTAACATTATAACATAAATATAAATGTAACTTATATAACATAAATAAATGAAATAAACACATTGAACACGAACACAAATATAACATGGAAACCCCTAAATGGGTAAAAACCACGGAGAATAAATCCACTATCAAGAAAAAATTTACATCCAACTTAGTAAACTCCCTCCTCACTTCTACTCCATGTATTTACCCGAATTACCTCGATAATTCGAATATGGCCTATAACCATATTTAAATAACCCGAAGGGTTATGACCTTCTTAAGTGACGTGGGGCACACCTCCCCGATTTAATGTTTAGTTAATTAAATAACTAACCACCTAATATAAAGTTTATATTTAAATAATAAGAATATAATTTATTCTATATTATTTAAATATAAACTAAATATTATGATTCACTTAATATTATAGTTCTAACACTCCCCCTTAATATTAAGTGGGGACCCATATGCCAACTTTGTCTGCTTTGTACAACATGATTTAAAAATTCATAAACCCTAAAGGTTTAAGCAAGCACATGTATTTGTGAGACTAAATCTCATCGTTTCTCATGGAAATATTCTTAAACCGCATCTCTAGGAGCCTTTTATATCACAAGGACATCCTTTACAAATATATGCACACACTGAATTGTATTTTCCATAAACTCTATCAGTTTACTATAAAATTGACCAGCATAGATCATACAAGATCTTTTGACAATGCTTTTAAGCTAAAATAGAAGTATAGAGGAGGATTCAATCATCGGCCAACCATTGAGAAGTAGCATTGCATGCACACTCCCCCTCAATGGCAACTTTGAAAGGCCAAGCATTGAACACACTTGCAGTATTTTATTGCACATAATGGCTCATAAACATATCTGCAATATAATCTTCAGTCTGGAAAAATTGGAGATCTTTATCACTGCAGATAATCTTCTCTCAAATAACACACATATAAAATTCAATATACTTCATTCTTTGATGTTGAACTGGATTCTTTATCAAGATTATTACCACTTTGAGGAATATGTCCTTTAGCTTCCATGTGTATCTCTTTCAATGTACCGCTCAGCCACATGGCTTCTTTACTACTTCCATTGTACTTCTCTGCCTTAGTAGAAGAAATGGATATTGTTGGTTGCTTTTGTTGTTCCAAGTAATGGTTCCTGCACCAAAAAACTTGAACACATATCCAATATATTTTATATCTAACACAACATCAAAGCATGATTAGAGTTATAATATCATTATAGACATCATAATAAGCATATAAATATAAATTATTATTGATTTCAATTTCAACTATTATTTGAATAATAACTAATATAACAATATGCTTAACAACTAATTGTGTTAAAAATATGTTGAAAAATTTTCAGCATACTATTCTTGTAAAATATGTATTAGATGCAATAAGTATTAGATGTCTCCAATACAAACACAAAGGCATCCCCAAATGTCATTTGATATGATATTATGATATTTTACTAATCATATTCTAAAAAATGTTCTATCAAAAACATATATATCTTCATTATCTTATTCTAAGCCTTTATAAATGAGATAAGACTTGATAGATAGCATATCTAAACAAATAATCAAATCATTCAAGAATAATCATAGTATTCACTGAAAACATAATCCATTAATGGAAATTTCCCATGGATTTTGCTTCAAACAATGATCATGTAAGCACTTTTCAATACATTTCAAAAATTTAAGCCTATACATGTCATATATGATCAATTTTTCATGCCAAAAATGAACAACAATTCTATTTTGAATAAACTATTAAAAACCAAAGCAAAATTTTAAAGCACATATAAGCCATTTTGTGTATGTTTTCAGTTGTAGTTACTTCTAGTTCATTTTTCACTAACCCATCTAAGTTAATTATGAAAAAAATAACTCCTTTTTTAACAAAAGATATTCAAAAAATCATATACTTTTAAATTAGAAGTAATATAAGTAGTTTATAAAGTTATTATATTAGCACTATGATTATTCTCATCATCTTCATTTGAGATTTATCAATTGAAAATTAGAAAACTCATTAGACCCTATTTTTGCGTAAATAGAAATAAATAATTAATGAGGATTAGAAAAGAGTTTAATAGAGATCCCCCTCTCATCTTTTAATCCTTGTAATCGAAAAAATGATCAATTTACGCCAAAAAAGGAGGTCCTATCAATTGGATAGTCTATACACGAATGTATTAGTCTGATATCAAAAATAAATCGAAATGTAAGTGAATTTTTTTAGTTTTCTATACAAAAGACGACAACGATTTAGTTGTCGTGTCGCAAAATCATCATTTCGAAAAAATTAACCCATCTAATTTAACTAATTATTTTAACTTTTTCTCAACAAAAATTACTTTAAATTCTATTTTGGTTTTTAAAATAAGAAAAATAATTAAAACAATAAAATATATATAGAAAAAATTGTGTGGAGAAAGCTCTATCGAGTAATTTTTACATCCAAATCCGATAAACTCCCTCCTCACTTCTACTCCATGTATTTACCCAATTACCTCGATCATTCATGGCCTATTGGCATATTTAAATAACCCGAAGGGTTATGATCTATTTAAGTGATGAGGCACACCTCCCGATTTAATGTTTAGTTAATTACATAACTAACTACCTAATATAAGGTTTATATTTAAATAATAAGAATATGAGTTATTTTATATCATTTAAATATAAACTAAATATTATGATTCACTTAATATTATAGTTCTAACAAGAAGAAGGCTATGAAGTGTCTATTACTCATATTTTGGAGGATAGCGGGAGCCTACTTGGAAGGATGAAGTTGAGCACACTATTGAGCCGTAAGTTGAGTGTTGTATTGCACATGAGGTAGAGTGCATTGTTGAGCAAAAAGTGGAGCACAAAAAGGGAAATGAAAAGAAGATGGGTGAAGAAGAATTAGGTGGCGCGGAGAACCCCCTTGCGCTTGGTTTTCTTAAAGGGACCCGTGGAAAGAATATGAATTCAAGGCATACATTCCAGGCCCTATTATCTAATATGTTGATTATCTAATTAAAGTTTTGCATGCACAATATCGTAGTACATTGGCTATAAAAGATCTCTTCTATTGGTCATTCTTTATGAAGGAAGAATCCTTTTCACACACATGGAAGAGTCTCGAGTTTTAGGTTAGTGCACAATCAATAACGAGACTTGACTTAAGTCTACACCAAGGGAAGCATACGTGATATTTGATGCACATGTGTTAACAGATGAACAAGCATGTAATGCACTTAACAAACTATCGGTGGAGGTAGGGGTGAGAATTTTTGACAAGGACCTGCCGCATAAAGAATATGCACAAGGAGATGGTGGAAAAGATGAGAAAATAAAGGATAAGAATAAAGAGCTTGAATAGAAGTATAGAGCAATTGTGAAGCTAAAAATAGAGCTAATAGAAGAGAAAGGATGGTGTGTGCAACATATAAGAAGAAGCGCGAATGCATCATCGATGCGATTACACTCGTGCACCCGAATCTAGTTGATCAAGTTTCGACTTCCTATGAGACAACCTTGCATTATCTAGAGGCTTGGCACACATGCTCATGCATGAGCAAAGGTTCTCACAATAGAGTCATCGAAGAAGCATTGAAATAGAAAAATAAGATTAATAGGGAACATGTTGAGGAACACCTCACGCAGATATGATGTCTTTGGTGAAAGAGGCTAAGAAGGATGTGGAAAAAGTAGGGTTTCTTTTTTACCAATGCCAAGAATTTGACCAAGTGGTAGGCATGCTAACTACTAGGGATGAGGCGAATGAAATAAATCTACACCAACATGAGAAATAACAGGGAAAAGAGGGAAAAGTTGCTTGCGGTAGTAGAACAAAAAGGGATACTCTAACGCTCCTAAAGACAAGTGTACAAGGATATAGTGAAGGAGCTTTTCCTTATATTATGCATGATGGATGCATTGGATGATGCAAAGCAAAATAGTTGGGAAGCATAATCAAATAGTTAAGGGAAGGATTGATGAATTAACTCCTACGGAAGTCCCCCGATATTTTTGATGTCAAACTAGTTAGGAAACTAAAGAATTATAAGGGTGGAGGGAACTTGAGAAAATATTGTTCAAGAAATTTTATGTACTCCTTTCGTGTAAGGAATATTTATTCTTTGATTCTTGGATGCAAGACATAATCTTTATTCTTCATTATT